>JARHVA010009661.1:0-70000 GCA_037957365.1 Torreya grandis
TCAATTTAGGTTTATACATTTGTTACATCCACCCACTTGGGGGCATATCATACACACTTATTATTTATAGGTTTTATATTTACATACTACACATTCAATTTTATGCATTGATTAATCTTGATATTAATCAGGACTCCTCATTTCTCAATTTCTTTGGTGACTATCATGATTTAGACTCAATATATATGCATCCTATTATTTGCATAGATTTTTATTACATAATTATACATGATTTCATTTCTAATTCCTATATTAGACTTGATTTTTTTTTATGCTTCTTCCATCTTCTAGGGCATTTGAATATGCCATTTTTTATATGTATTCTATGCCACTTCTATATTTGTATCCCTTGGACATATGCCCATGTCCCATGTGTGTGCTTTCTTACTTCTATATTTGGACATTTAAACAAATCCTTCTCTATCTCTCTATGGAAAATTAATTTTTCATTACGTATTAGGACATTTTAACATGTATTTGTATGTATTCATTCTTATATTTAGTGACATGTGCCCATGTCCCTTGTATTATGGCCCCTTGGCCTCCCTTTTGTATGCCTCATGTGCTTGTATGATTTATTATTTATATGCATCTACATCATGACACTTGTATTTTATTTTTACACACACACACACACACATCAATTTTTGATGCCATGAGGGATTTCATGCATCTACCCTATCATTCGTAGGATTTGTAATGGAAATCATGCCCCATGCCCCTAGGTAGTTAGTCAAATTTTGTTGTTATATACATTGTTTAGATATATATTGACACTCTTATGCAATGTTAGATTAAAACATACATCTTAAATTTCCTACTTATGATAAGATATATTTACATTATTATATTATGTTTATACATTAAATTGGGATATCAATCACATGCTCTGACTAACATAATTTACAAAGCTACTTATTTAGAGGGAATTTCTTACATAGATTTCAAAACTACCCTCAAAAGAAGGGGAATTCATGGGACTTTATCATAGAGATCATGGTCCTACATTGATTTTCAAAGATACATTTCAACACACATGATTATTTTCATATACTAGACTCATAACAGACACAAAACATAACAAATATTTATAATTCAATCTAGATCACTCAAAAATTAGACCAAGTAGTCAATAACACCCAAATTGGACACTAGTTCCACTACGTGTTGTTTTCAACTAAATGGCATTACTTTCTAGTATCCCCATGTTCATAACAGTCCAAATCATTCATACCAGTACACTAGGTATCTTATATATTTATATAGATATAGTTATAAGTTTGGTAATAATGTTTAGATTTAGCTCAAATACATTTATTTTAACTCATATCCATTCTAGTTACTCATATTTTTTGGAATAATGTGCAACATGATCATTCATAAATTCATATCAATTACATAGGTTCAAATATTACATATTTGATTCAAATTTAGTATACTCAAATACTAGATTAGGAGCATGTGCATGGCACATAGTTTTCATATACTTAACTATACATAGGTTGATTAGATGGAATGTCAAACTCCTTGTCATTATGTATGTTATATTCATTTTAAATAACATTCCAATTTGTCACTTTAATCATGCCTTAATTGATTTGTAGTGGTTGTCATTCCTAATTGTGGTAGAGCCACCTAATATACCTGAGTGGCCACGAAGCCAAATATATAGTTAAATTGACTCAGTTAGATACTTTGAACACTTTATGTGGTATATTTACATATTCATCTACATCACAAGGGAAAATTATGGATTTATGTCCTAATTGAGTTCTTAATTCACATAAATGAGAGGGTTAGACACACTCACAATCTTACCTAAGATATTCATTGAGATCATGATTGACTAAGTAGGGGTGCACAATGATGGATTCAAACCAAATTGAGTTATTGAGACACCAATATGAGGATTAAGAAAACATCAACCTAGTCCAAGCTATTTAATGATATGATCACTATGTACACTCACACACATACATTTTCACCAAGTTCATGCATTAATTTGTGTACCCAATGAGGTGTATTCATTCCTTTCCTCTCTCTTTACTTAGTTTTACTTAGTTACATTATTTAAGGATAGTATTTTTTGTTGATCATATCTTAAGTGAGGACTTATTTTTGCATGTTTCATTGCAAGACATTTCTTTGGACCATCTTCCACATACATAGACCCAAATTCTCATACTGAGACTTAGTTATGTAGTATTCACTTCTAAGGTAAATCTAGGTATGATTATTTTTCTTTTCTACTATTCATTTCACTTTTCTACGTTATTGACATAAAGGGGGGAAAATTTAATCACCTAAAAGTGGTAATTAGATGCTAATAATGTTTCTTGAGTTACCATATTCCTAGCTTAGCCTTAGACCTATCATAGATCCTTAGACACACTTTTATAGTCACAAAGCATACCATAGTCACCTATAGTTATATAAAACATAATCCCAAGACTATCTTCTCAGATCCCAACCTATTTTGTATAGTAGTCTACCAAGTGGACATTAGTGCCACATTTGGGACATTGAAGCCACATTGTGCTAGTGTCCCCAACTAGGTGCTATAGTCTTTAGCCCTAGATCTTCCAAATGATTTTTTTTCCAAATGTTTTCCCCTCCTAAGGTTTTCCTAAGAATCCTTTCTTATATTCATAAGTTAAATATATCTATAAATACAATTATAATTGACCTATATTCACTATATGGAAGATAGATGTAAAAGTTATAAAAACCAAAGATAAAGTTGAGAAAAATTAAAGTATTTGATCCCTATTCTTCCCTAATTTCTACATACTACTAGCTACAACATCTTTAATCCTAGTTTTCAAAAATTTCAAAGCTCAAGCACATTTAAGGCATCTAAGGACACTCTCATTCTTGCATTCACTTGCACATTTAATCAAATGCTAGGTGGGAAAACTACATCAAGATTGATACCTCTTCAGAGTATTGGTATGCAAGAAAATATCTACATAGTGGGGTGTTCAATATTTCTTGTCCATCTTAATAACATAAAAAAATTTATTGATCATGACATAATTTTAAGTATATTAGGGATTACACATAATTAGGTTTTTTAGGCACAACACAAAGCTCCACGTTTTGGTCATGTGGGAACAAAACATATAGACATAAGTGAAAGTGCCCCAAAAAAATATGATTAGTCCTACAAAGGGGACATTAGTTCCACATTTAGGAAACTACACATAGATGGTGATACTATCAATACTAGGAACTACTATCTAGTGAACAAATAAACACTAGAATCATGTAGATGACATAGACTACTATCCAGATCTCAACTTTCAAAACCCAGATCACCCATGACAATCAATTTTTAGGCCAGTCCCTATTTGTGCCTATTTATTATTATTTTTAGAAAGTCAAACAAGGTCAAAGGCCGTTAAAAAATTAGTACTTAATTCTTTCATATCTATTTGACTAATTTAGACATATTAGCCCTTTAATCTAAACATTTTATTTTCATTACAAAACCCTAAAAGATTAAATCAATCATACTTCCAAATACAATCATCTACAACCATCCTAATCTTAAAATACAAATATTTTGATTCTTAAGCCTAATTCAAATCACTCAATTTGATACTCATACTAATATTCACTTGCACTTACACCAAGAACTTATATGGGAGAAGCACATCAATCTTGATCCATCCTTGAAGTATCAGTATGTAGGAAACTCTCAACACAACATGGTGTTGAGGATGTCCATCCTACCCAAATAACATCAAACTTTTACTACTTGTGCCACTCAAATAACCTAAAAATATGGAGGTATATAGTATATACACATAATATTTTTAAACTTTTATCAATTATTGACAGTTTGTGTCTTGTAGGAACCCATTGAGTCTCAATCTATCTGAGTCCACACCTTAAAGAGTGTGCTAAGAAAGGAGTGGGAAAATTATTGGTGTTTCATAGGATTATTATCTCTTTTTCTACTTGTTATTTACACATGTATCTCCTAAAAACCTTATCCCTAAACTTGTTCTTCTCTATTATACTCTTTCCAAACATTTCCCACATTTTATCCTCCTTTTCCTCAGCTTAATCCCATTTTGTTAGTTAATTGTACTAGGTTGACTGGGTTGACCTTGTATAGTTTTGGGAAATTTTCACTTAGGAACTATTTTGGCTCTTGGCCAACCTAACTTATGACCTAGTGAATAATTGTCCAAAATTGTACTAGGTCAACTAGGTCGACCCTATTGGAAAATATTTTTGGAAGGGTTTAGGGTCAAATCCACCTATATATGCAAGTTAATTTCACCATTGTTTAGATAAGAGAATAATAAGTAAGAGTTATTGTGCATCTATTTATCTACCATTATACTAGAGGATCAAACTTAGGGTTCCATACTTTCTTTGGAGATATAGATCTTAAATTATGGAGAATAATTTTGGATGTATTGATAGGTTATGTAGCCTAGAGATGATTCATCCTTATCATCCTTACATACCACAACAACCTCTTGAGAAGAATCATGGTAAAGGGAGAGATTGAGGCTCGATGAGTTTATCTTCAAATGTAAGTATTCATAACTTTGTTCCTCCTTTGTAAGACTACATAGATATGTATTTGTACTTTTATTCTATGCATCAAGATTATATATTCACTGACATGAGTTTGTGTCTATTATGCATGTTTAATTTTATTGTTTTTGAACCCCACTTTGTGCCATAAGCTTTGGTGAACACTGGATTAGATTTATTTTACTTATTATTATTTTATTGAGATATCAAAACATGGGACTCCCTTAGAGTTATTAACTGATTGTGATTGAATGGAGGCCTTGGAAACCTCCCTAATACCATGTATTATGATAAGATATCCCCTAATCAAGTCTAGAAGATCCACATATTGTTCATGTTCTTAAGTAATAAATATGTCTCCAATTAAAAGTGTATGGTATGATCTATCTTCTCTAAGTTAGGATTGATTTATAGACATGCTACATTTATGATTACATACATTATGGTGAACCTGATGTGAATCTAACCATTATAAGTTTAATTTCACATTTTTAATTATTTTATCATTTTTACTATCATATATTTGTAATATTGGGTCGACAGTGTCAACATAGTTCTAGCTTCTACGTGTAGGCTTAACAACACAGTCACATCTATATGACTATGTTTTGTCTATGTAGGATCTTTATGAGGTTTAAGATACTAGGTTGACCCATTTGACCCTATATAGTTTTAAACTTTAGTTCAACATACTAAATTGACCCAATCAACCTTGTACATTTTTAGACACTTTTTTTAACATACTAGGTCAACCCAATCAACCCTATATATTTTTAGGTATTCATCAAATAGAATTTGTAAAGCTAGGTTAACTCAGTCAACACAACTAACATAATTTGCAAGTATACATTAAGGTACATCAATAATAATCTTATTCTTCTATGCATTCCTCCAACCCACAAAGGTTCCTTTATATCATTTTTTTTTTCATTTATATCATTTACTATAGTTCTATTTTCATAATTTGTAGTCTTTAAAACTAGCCCTGTATAGTCAACTAGGTAAACCCTATTGACGTAGTTCTATATCCTATGTTATATCTAGATAAATAGGTCCAATATGGTGATGTAGTTCATTTTTATACCTTTACTTCCATAGTATATAATTGACACTAGTGACTCTATTCTATATTATATACATACACTATCAACCGAATTGAATTGTACTATGTTTTAAAGTTAGAATTAACCCTTATATGTTATTAATTAGCTCACACATTAATTTCTTGTTACTTGAAATATTAAAATATATCACATAGTATAATTAGGTTATCTATAATATACTATTTAGCTTCACTATTTTCTCTTTTATACACACACTACCAAATCACAAAATCTTAAAACACATTTTAAAAATTGACAACCCAATCCTATCTACATAGATTTAATCACCAAGGGGGAAGCTAACTTGATTTTCTAGCCAAGTATAAACACATGGTTAATTATATATTTTTTCTAAGCGTATGACACCCTAATCATTATGGTGTGTGAAGTGAGGGGGTATTCCCTAATACCAAGCTTGTACCATTTCCAATATAGATCCCTTTCATCCCAAATGTCCTAAAACTATCCTTATTTTATTATCTAGTTACATGCTTACAACCAACTTCTTATCACATCTAAAATTATACTCTAATAATATAACAACATTTAGGTTGACCTCCAAGTTTACTTCTTTCTCTTTGCTCAATTTATGTTATATTGTAGAAACTTGCATTAGCCAGTGTTGGTGCAAGGATTTGTGTTATGTGCATCAATTAGATGTAACCTCATTGACCCAGTTGATTGTGTGTTTATATTAATTTTTTCATTCAAAATTACTTTAAAAATTCTTATTGTTTTAGTACACAATCATTCCTTTTGACATAGTCATTTACAGACTATCTATTATTACCCTACTCATTATACTAGGTCAACCTAGTCGACTTTGTATAATTTCCAACCTTTATTTTTTTGTACTATGTTGACCCTATCGACCATATACATTTTTTATACCTTATTTTTGGTATTAGGACAACTTAATCAAACCTATATAGTTTTTTTTCACTTCATATTCCCTTGATTTTACATTTTTCTTGCCTTGTTTAGTCTATCTCCTTCATCATGAATTTTCTATTTAAAGACAATACTAGGTTGAAATCAACATATATGATGAGTTTTACCAACCATCATAGGGTCTCCCATATGTAGAGTATGTCTCCTATATTATATGAGAGTAATGTCCATATAACCACTCACACAATGAACTATGGGACCCCTCGTCATTCCTCTTCACATCATAATCCTCTCTTCTCCTTTGAAGGTCAACCTAAATTAGAATATACCCCTAAAATGTTCTTTTTTATTTTTTAATTTCCTCAACATCAAGGAAAGGATCCCTCTACCATTTACAATCTCATGATTATTGGTTAAGTTTAAGAGACTCATTCACCTTCTTCCACATTCTCACATGGATTTGGGAGTACTAGTTTCCTTGATTCTTAACCTCTTCCCTCTATTATGACCCCTTATCATACCATGACCTCTTGTTCTTTAACTTTTTCTACTTTCATTCTTAGTATATCCACTAACATGGTAGGTTCCACATTTAGTGGTCCTCTCCCAAACCCCACTCTCCTTAATTATTCCACTAGTGCATCATTTTATACCTAGGGTCATCATGCTTCTAGTGCTTCCTCTTCTCATCCATTCACTAGTCAATCTTTTTCTAGATAAGAAAATTTCACTGCTAGTGCCTCACATTCTAACATTTCTTCTCAAGCTCCTATCAACATAAATAGTGGTACCCAAGCCACTCCTTTCAATGCTAATACTTTAATGCTAACTATGTTAATCAAACCCATCAAATTTTATTACAAATACTTAATTAAATGAATATTTTTTAATCTCATAATACAAATCAAATGATGATAATGTAAAATAACCTTCTTCACCTTCAAACCCACCCTTAACCAATACCTTTGGGTTCATATAATCAAAATTTTCCCCCTCTTTCTCTTTGATATTACCATATCAATCTCATCCCTCAACCTCCTCTTATCAAAAAGACAATTAAAGATCTTCAAAATGAGCCTCTTACCACTCAAATTGATAATATTGATATAGGAGGTATCACCCCTACCATTTCTTACAATGGATCAATTGATCCTACTCTTCACCTAAAAACATTTGGAAATCTCTATAAATATCAATTTGAATTAAACATATTTTTTGCTACCAAGCTATTAGCCAAAATTCTCATAGGTGATGCCCTATATTGGTACAACTAACTTAAAACTCATTCTATTACTAGTTTGGAATATTTAGTGAATGCTCTAGTCTAAGAGTTCTAAACTAGTGATCTTCCTAAAAATACTTTGGCCCATTTTATAAATAATAAGCAACTTAAAAATGAAACTACCTAAGATTTTATTAAAAGGTGGAAAACATTGTCCAACAAATGTGAACATAACATGTCCTATAATAACATTTTACATCTCTTTACAGCTACTCTCTTTCCCAAGTTACAATATCAGGTCTACACTCTCTCTCCACATACCTTAGAGGAGGCCATTGACCAAGAAAAATATAAATATTTCCTTATGCATCAATTTGTGCCACCCAAACCTTCTTTGGGTACTCACATCTTCATTAATAACAATAATAAAAATGTTAAAAATGATGGTGTCAAGGAAAATGATGACACCATTCACACTATTCAAGTTATTCCTAACCAATCTTTGAAACTAACTCCCCCTTCTCAAAAATACACCAATCCTCACTTATCTTCACCTAATACCATCAATGTTCACAAACCCTATCCTTAGTTTAATTATTAAAACATCTACCTAGGCCTCTACCATGAGAACTTGATCCCACATATCCTATGAAATCTTGGTATGATCCCAACAAATTTTGTTGGTTTCAAGATAGTTGGGGTCATTCTCATGAGACTTGTAGGTAGATTCATAATTTAGATATGAATTTTCTTCTTATTCCTAATTTTGATCATGTCTCTATCATTTGAAAATGTCAACACGCCTATGACATTACTTTCAAATGCATGAAACACATACTAAATCTCAATATTTGAATCAAACTAATGCTTATTTGGCTATCTATAAAGGCCCTCTTCCTAATCACCAACCTAATCAAGATACCCAAGAAAATCACACCCCTCTACCAAAAATTTAGAAAGTCTTGTTAACCCAACTCCTAAAGATAATGTGGTTAACATGACTAATATGTGAATCATTATTGATTTTATTGATCTTCAACCTATCTACACCCCTCCATTATCTTTCATATTTTATGTTATCTAAGATTCTTATATAACTCACTTACATTAGTTGGGGAAAGATTATCTTATAACTTTTGATGACCTAATTCCCACTCTTCCCTTAGATAACACTTCTCATTCTATTTCTACCATCCCTACATCTTCTTTACCTAACACCAATGATAATTTAGCTTCTACCAACAATTCTCTACCAATTATCAAAACTAACCTGAACTAACTACATCATCTCCTCAACCTAGTCAACAACCTTATTCTAAACCTTCTCCTTCTTATTAACATAAATTCCAATTCACTTTAGTTCCTCCTTTCAAAGACCTCATTCAACATTATGCACCTATTTCTAATGACATTCTCATGGGTTATGATGAGTGGGATCCCATCATGGAACTCTCTAATATCTAATCCCAAATTCCATTCCTTGAACTTATGAGAACCTATTCATGTCATCAAAATCATCTCATTCATCTCTTGATAAAAGGAAAATGCCTCCTTTAGGTTATGTGTGGCTTCCCATTACCATCCCACTTATCACCATTTATGTGAAGGTGATGATATTTAGCTTTCCTCTATCTTATAACATCTTGTTTGGTAGGCCATGGACTCTATGTATGAGAGCATTTGATTCTTATGCCTACCAATGAATTAAATTCCTTCATAATGGATCTCTCTATAGGATTAAAGGTGACACTAACCCTTGGAATTTTGAATAATTACAACACCATGGTGTCCTCAATATTCCTACTCTTTAATATTTACCTAGTGTTCAATTTTGCATCTCAACAATTCAACTTTCCCTTCAATTCCATTTAAGGTTAAAACAATCATCCTAAATTCATTGGAAATATTCCCCCTAACCTCATATATTTTGATGATGATGATGAACCCAATGAGATCAACCTAAAGATTAAAACTTTTTATCTCTCACCTCATCTCATCTTTCAGCTTTTTGATTCTTTACATCCTCATTATTGTAAACCACCTTGTGATGATGTCCCCATTATCTTGATTAAGACTTAGAATTACATTCATCACACCTCATTTTATTATATTTTCATCCCTACCTATGTCATTAGCTTGCATACACCTAAATATGATGATGGTTATACCTTAGATGATCCATTCTTAGTTGGTCTTGTTCAGGCCCATGATGCTAAAATTATATGTTATCATTCTTCCTTATTTCAATCTTTTCATGCTTATTCCCATATTGCATTATTTATAGTTCCTAATTTTATAAGGTTACCTCTTTATCATAGGGTAGAGATGGTGTATACACCTCCAATTTTTGAATAACAATGTAAGAGTATGATTATAGATCATATTATGATTGGGCCCTACCACTTTACTAGATACACTGACCCCTATAACATTCTTATCCCTAAGATACATGATACCCTCATATGGCATTCTATAATTTCCACCCCTCCCTTAGTATATCCCACTTTAGAGACTATTTATATTGTTGCTTTCACTGATTCTATCTCTACTAAGTCTCTTGGTGATAGTTTACTTCATCTACCTTAGATGGATCCATTACCCACCAAATGGGTCGATGAGCTTTCCCAAGATCCTTCCACTTCCATTACACATCCTCCTATAATTACCTTTACCAATAATACTCATAGGTGTATCTATTTCTTCCATGACATAGATAATATTTCCTTAATATGTTATAATATGTTATAATATTATATTGATACTTTACATCCTTATGCCCGTCAATCCTTGGACAAGGCCACACCTCCTCTGAAAGAACTACTTGAGTATATTCCTAAGTATGAATAGGTGTATTGTATTTTTCACCAATGTGACACACATCACACTGATCATTACTATAACTTTCAACAACACCTTAAACATAATATATTAACTATACCCACACCTTCTATCATTTCTCCTATAGGTTATTTTCATAAGAAGGATCCCCCTTCTCCCATGGTTTTACCTCCTATGGTTCTATCCCCTCTTGTGGTCCCTTCTTCACTTTCTATTACTCCACCTATGAATCCTTCACCTATATACCTTCCCTCACCTATGAATCCTTATTCACCTATGAGTACCTTAACTATAGACCCTTTTCCATTAGAGATCTTTTATTCTCTTGTAGAGTCCAATTCCATGCATCCTTCTGAGCATCACATTTATGATAGTCTTCCTCATCATGATCCATCAAACATTCCCACCTTTTATATTGAGGAGATTAGATGTGAAGTATTTTCCTAGTTTTCACTGAAGATAGATGAGACATTAGTTATAGTTTGTATCCAACTTCATATAGATCTATTAGATGTTCTATATAATGTGTGCGGGAAAATATATCAATATTTATGAACATATGTATGGTGTTATTACATTTACATTTAATTTGGATGTTTTCTCCTATCTTATTTTATATATTCGTAATATCATTTGACATAGTATCAAACTCTTATATTACATGATGAATTTGATTTTTCACATTATATTTCTTAAATGTCATTTATGTTTGCGTATGAATGCCTTCTTTATCATTGATTTATTTTCCTTCTTGAGTTTATTTCTTGAAAATCCCTTATCTTCTCTTCATTATTGTTTACTTTCTTATCTCTATTTTTAATAGCTAATTATCATTGTGACTTGATTATAGACACCTTGTTCCTTTAAGTCATTTTCCCTCTTTACAATGTGATTAGTTAGAAAAAATTTATTATCATTATATTCTCCTTTCACTAGTCCACTTCAGATCTCATTTTTGCCTTTATTCCTTTTTCACAAACTAATCATATACATGGTTGAGATTTGAGATAACATGTTGGTTCATTATTAAGCCTTAGTCTAGATAGTATTGTTTTTGGTTACTTAACTTCTTTTAGCCTAAGCCTATATCTCATTCATATGTATCACTCTATCTCTCATGATTGGTCATTCTAAGTATGTATGGAGAAGAAATATTAAAAATACTTAAAAAAATTTAAAATCATTTAAGAAGAGGCAATGATACAAAAGACAAAAACATTCAAAATTCTTAAAATTCTAATCACATTAAAAGACAGGTTCAAAGCACACATCCTTCTTCTAGTCAAAGATAAAACTACACAATTGGACTCACAAAAGATTTGAGGTCAATTGGGGTTTATTAGGATATTAGATTATAAACTAAGAATAATTAAGAAAAAATGTACTATCTACTTTCCCATGCAAGTACCTAATCTTTGTAGTAGACCAATAACTCTGTAAGGGGTCCTGAGGAATAGAGAACATGTCATGGGAAGGTAGGTCCATTTTAATTTTATTATACCAATCTATCTTCATGATTTGATCTTATTAGTATATTTATTTGACTACACAGCTTTGTATCTATAGTGAATAGGTTTCCTTTATACATTAATGATCACTATTCACATAGTGTCTTCTCATGTCCTTATTATGCATGTTGTCTCTTAAGGTCTTCTCATAAGATTCCCACATCATTATTTTTACATTCCCTTTTTCACTCCCTATATTCCTCATATTTCCTCTTGAGAAATATTATTTTATTCGTTGATCATTCCCATAGGGATTCCATTTGTGAGTTGTATTATAAGACAATGGATAGGCCTTATCCTTCATCATAAATTACCACCATTTCACCTTCATATTACCAACATCCTTTGTTGCCATATTTTCATATTTATTCCACCTCATTTTTTTTTCCTTTTTGAATTTCAATGTAAAACCATGAATAGGAACTGGCCCTCCTCACAAAGTTTTCTAATAATCCAAGTCACAATCAAAATTACATGAGTCAAATATGAGATAAGATGTGATTAATCATGAAGTTACATGTCATTGACATGCTTCCTATCTTGATTTATTATGTTTTATGCTTAATTAATTTCTCTTTCACTTTTATATTCTTATTTTTTTATTGCAGGTAAGAGTCTAATCATTTATTGAATTTTTCATACTTCTCAGCTTGAATTAGTGTGATAAATTTAAGAACAATTTCGCCAATTTTTTTTCTCTTATGCTTCCCAACATGATTTAGTATTATTGAATGAATTTGTTTATTTGGTTTATTTTTACCATTTGTTCTTTTAAAAAAATTCTATTTTATTACATTACTTTCATACTTCCCAACATGATTTAGTGTGATTTTACTTGTTTTAATTTGGTTCCAATAGTTTGTTTGGTTTTAAAAAAACTTTTCACCACCATTTTTACCACCTTTTCGGTTCTTTATACTTAGTCATTTTCTTGGTATTACACATTTCCTAATCTGAAATAGTGTGTAGTACATTTAGTTTTTGATTGATTATATTTTACCAAGTCCTTTTTGTCTATTTTTTTTAATCATGCATGTATCCTTCATAATGCTAGAAAAGAAATAACAAATCATATATTTCTTATATAATTTATAAAAAAAAGTAACTACATTTGCTAGAAAGAAACATATCCAATCATCTACAACCATAACCATAATGTAAACACATATAATCAACATACAAAATGAGACATATATATATATATATAATGAGTTTTAATATAATAATACAACCATATACAATACTCTAGCTCTATGGTTGAGTCCCATCATGACCATCGCATGGTATAGCCATTCTACCCATAGATACATCGATCTAACTCCTCCAGATAGAATGATATAAAGAGGTTATTAGATATCTTAGTCCTAATACCTACCCATATAGATGAGCCACCTAAGCCTATACTTGTGCCAACTATGCTAGAGTTACTAAATGTGTCTTTATCTCCTTATCTTGTACCTATGTCAATTGGGATATGGTCATTAGATGTGTTTCTCTCTCTTAGACCTGTGCTTGACTCATCCATGTCATGGTAGCTAGATGCACTGATATATCCTAAGCCAAGGCCTACTATGTTATTGATTTTACTACACCTAAAATTATTTATGGTTTCATCCCTTCTCTAGACACTTGTAATTACCTCACAACCTCTCTAATTAGTCTAAACCAACTCGCATGAGTTGGGTAAAATGATGCCATAGGATCCTCTAATGTGATAGGGTTGTATGGCATCACAGCCTCATCTAGGAAATTATGGAGTGATCCCCTCACTAGGGATCCCCATTTGGTCTCCTCATCCTTTAAAACACATGTAAAAATTAAACCAAATAGATATTAGATCACTGATATATCTCAAAATCTATCTCTAGTCTATCTCAAGTAAACTTAGTCAAAATTTTACCACATCTTTTATTACCTATTTATGTGTCAACTACCACTATCTCACTATCTGTGTGACCATCAATCATAGTATCTCCATCAATGTGGCCTTTAAGAATCTCCTATATATGTCACCAACCAAAAATAAACCCCAGAGTCACCACTCATACCCATCTCAATATATTTATAAGTCTTCTCTATATAGCCCAACTCTATCTTAGCACATCTAATGGGTCATCTAAGATGTATACTATCTCTACTCTCTCTGACTACTCCTACCTCTATTGACATCATGTATATTATTGTTGTTTCTCCTTTTGATGTGGTGTTGGTGGTAATCCCTTTGGTACTCCTACCTCCATAGCTATCTCCTCCTACTCTACTAACCATTATGCTTAACCTATCAATGGTATTTCATATCAAGGGTTGAGCTAGGGCCTAGTCACTAGTGTCCTTAGTATTCCATTCCCCCATGACTCTTTCACATTCCAATTCTAATATGTGGGCACCACTATCAATACTAATAGGTGAGGCTATCTCATATATCCTAGTACATGTGCCACTAGATGAAACTCTATCCACTTGGTATAGTTCCTTATCATCTCTGTCCATGAAAAGTTGGTGCCACTATCTCCAAACTAGGAAATATCATAGTAATGTTCTCATAAGGTTTCCATATAATATCTATTCATCTCACTATATATAGCACTAGCATGTGGGGTAGGATCCATGCTACTTAGTCATGTCCCCATCTCTTAAACCAAGGTAACCTATCATCAACTTCAAGGGGCAACCTATCTAATTGATACATGGAGAACCTCTCATATATCCATGTTATCAATAATATAATATATCCCATAGACATCTTCCCTCTAGAAAACACTCCATACATGTCATGAATGAGATGTACCCAGATGATAGATCACAAGTCATATAGCATACTCTAATATAATATCATCTGGCACATGGCTATCGCAAAAAGTGGTACCTTACCATCCAAATTATAACATAATACCCTTATTGTCACAAGTCATATCATAGCCTTCCAAATATCTAGAATATATAAGGTATATACATTAAATATACTCACCTTTAATCTAGGGTATATCCTCTCTAATCTTGTCACCTGTATGGCTAGGTTTCTCCTCTCTTCCTAACTATATGGTACTCCCATGACCATGGGTGTACCTATTATGGGTAGTCCTAAGATGGAATGTAGATCCTCCAAGGTGATATCCACATCTAGATCCTCCAAGGTGATAGATATGCATTATTACTTATATTCCATGCAATAGGATTCTATATACATTTATATTAGTATATGTCTCTTATACATGTTTACTTTTATTATTTCTAACCCCCACTTTGTGCCACAAGCTTTGGTGAGCACTAGATTTGATTTATTTTACTTGTTATTAGTTTAATGAGATATCAAAACACATGACTCCCTTAGGGTTATTATGTGATTGTACTTGACTTAAGGCTTTGTAACCCTCCATAGCACCATGTATTATGATAAGAGATCCCCTAATTAGTTCTAGTGGATCCCTATATTGGTCATTTTCCCTCTTAATAAATGTGTCCCCAATTAGAAGTGTATGGTATGATCTATATTCTCTAAGATAGGATTGATTTATAAACCTGATGCATTTTGTATTGCATACATAGGGTTTACTCCTAAACCAACTCAAAATAGTGCATAGACAATGAAATATGGCTCATCCATATAGGTATAGGTAGATCTAACTAAGTCAAAGGTACACCTAGAAAACCATATAGTTTATACATAAAGGATACTAGTGTTAAAAGTATAACACTATAATAGTGCACTAATTTCTAGGGTATTATGCTACTATTTAGGAGGGTTTTTGACACTTGGACCCTATTCACAATACTCAAATCAGTTTCCACACTAGTGTTTAACCTCCTGATCATCCCTACTAGTTAGTTTATAGCTAAGTACTTGTTTATGTCATTTGATGATATTTTTAGAAATATTTGATTAGGTCAATTCTTTGAAAAATTATTTATTATATTGATTATATATTTTATACCCTAATTTATTATACTTAAACCCTTTAAAAGCTTAGGGTTTACATTACATAATCCCTTAAAATTTAAATCATCATGAAATCTACGATGTTCAAACATCTTGAAGTGATCTAATACCATTTTCATATACCAACACCTATTTAGTGACTTCATAATAAATTTAAATTTAGCACTAATCATCTAATCAAATGATATAAGGAAAAACACTTTTAAACACTCATTTACATATTAGACTATATTAATACTAAGACAATGAAAATATAGTATTATATATTTCAAATGAGGTCTAATTTATACCATTATGATTAGTTAACAATATTTCCATTTATACACTAATTTTAACTAAAACATCAAGTAATAGTAGGACTATTATGCTTGCAACCAACATGAACTTAATGTTAATGTTATAACCTAGTGAGCCACTTGTTGAAATGCCAATAATCCATTTAGAATAGCAGCATTGTATTGGAACATAAGTTTTCCATCCATAATAGAATCAAATTTACACTCCAAACATCAAATTAATCATGCATTTACAATATCTCAAAAGCAAACTATAATCACAATAAATAAATTAAGATAATAAGTCAAAAAACTAAATAATGATTAAATTTGCATCTTATGTACAAGTTTCATGTTAATGTTTTTAAGAACCAAGAACACTTTGATTTAAAAATCCCTAAAGGTATTTATTTATTTCATCATATATTTATTTCCATACAAATATTAATAAAAATAACCACATGAAAAATAAATGCAAGTAATACAAATAGCTTCCAAATTCTAACAAGTCAAGTTAGATAATCATATTCTTAAATGTAAACCCCCCCCCACACACACATATATGTATATGTATATATATATATATATATATATATATATATATATATATATATATACATACATACATATATCTATGTATGTATATATGTATATACATATATACATATATATATATATATATGTATATACATATATACATACATATATATATATGTATGTATATATATATATATATGTATGTATGTATATATATATGTATGTATATATATATATATATATGTATGTATATATATATATATGTATGTATATATATATATATGTATATATGTATATATGTATATGTATATGTATATATATGTGTGTGTGTGTGTGTGTGTGTGTGTATATATATATATATATTGTGTGAATTTATTTAGGAAATAAATCAATCAAGATGAACATTTTTTCTTTCATTTAAACCATTTATAATTATCTATATTACCATTATCATTCTAGATGTGAGTTATACCATATAAAATAGGAAATGTACAATACTTGAATAATCATTCTTTAACTTAACTCTACATTCCTCTTAGAGTGGATAAAATTTACGTCTTAACATACTTAAGCATTAAATCCTATACTATATTTTATAACTATAACATGTTTAAAATAAATACACTAATTACATATTTCAATGACTTCATGAGGCATAGTTCTGTTGTAAGTACACCAAAAAGAACAACTATCTTATAGGTGAATACCGTAATAATATAGATGATACAATCATACATAAGTAATTAAATAAACATATTCTACTATATTGAGCATTCCAAATTAACACCTAATTATATGCAACACAAAAATAACTTATAATGTAAACAAGTAATGAATTAATAACTTGTAATATAAGCAAGTAATGTATTGTTTAATAAAAATCTTCATTGTTGAAAACAACTTCCAAAATTACAACTGAAGCATAAGAACATTTGCATCATGAACATGACACCAAATTGAATCCAATTATCAAGATAAAATTAATTCTAATAGATCAAATCCTCAATCCTATTCCTATGATCTCAAACATTAGTGGCCCTAACCACCCCAAACTTTAGCTCAATGATGAAAAATTTGAAATTTGCACTTGGATAAAGAGAATGAACTTATGTTATTAAATTTAAGACATGGTTCTAATATGATACAACATTAATAATACAAAAGGAAAAATACATGACAATCATCCCACAATAAAACATTTAAATAAAGATACACTATCAATTAGTCTAATCATTATATTTAAATGTGAAGACATAACTAGTCAATAACATGTTCCAATATTATTAGATCTAGATGACACCAATTTACACCAAATTAGTTCAACTAAATTTGATAATACACTACTTAAAGATAATACCAACATTTAGTTAAAACAAGGATTTATAAATGAAAGAAAAATCAATAATTAAATCTAGAAGACAACTTCCAACTTGCACCCAAATGTTAGAGAACCTCAATAGAATCATAATAACACCAAAAATATTTAAGAAATGATTTAGACTACAAAATCATATAGAACCCATATAAAATATCATATTATTTACCAAATAAAAACACAACTAATAACACAAAACACCCTGATCATCCATTTAAGTTCTCAATCATTATTATGAAATAGAAAAATTACTATAAACTTATTTAATGGCCACCTTCAACCATAATAAAAACAAACAAATTCACAACATAAAATTCAACATTATAGTGACACAAGCAAATGACTAAAATAATATTCCAAAAAAACAATCTCAAAGCATTCAATGTGAAGTCTAAAGTGGCCTTTATGACCCACACGGTTTTAATTTTAATGAAGTCAAAATATAAATTACACCTTATGCAAACAAGAAAGGAAACCTAAAATATAATAGACCTTGTCTAGCAAGTGTTTCAACAAAAAAATCTTTATGGTGGTTCCATATGGTCAAGCCCCAAAATGTAGAAAACAATAAAATAAAACAATATGCCTTAAACTTGATACCTAAAATACATTTCATAACCCATTAAATGTTAATATGGCTATAAAATGGTTATAAGGTCATTGCAGTTTCAATATGAAGTCTTATGACTTCATGGTGAAATGATAGATGTTTTTAAGCTTAAGAATTTTAAGAAGAATAAACCATACTTATAGTCATTTACACATTATGAAAATTTTAAATCATTACTTATTTGGAAACAAATGTAATCCCGTAGAGAAGTAAAAAATGATGAAAATGCATTACTTTATTTTTTATTTTTATTTTATCACCATAAAAAAACTAACATCCCCTTTCTTTCTTTGTACAAACCCAATTTGTTTCTTGCTTCCAATTATAACTTGTGTAATAGAAGCTACCATTAATCCTCTTACACTAGTATTATCACCCTAGGTTCTTGGTCCATCCATTTGGTTCAATATGAAATTTGGAAGCTTATACAACACTCCATGCCTCTAATTAGGAGATGAGTCAAAAAATAATGATAAATAAAGAGAACCTAAAATTACATCAATTGATATTGTTCATGATCCTTAGGGGTAGATCAAAATGCCCACTATTCTCATAGGTGATCATGACCTTAGAACCAGCATATTTAAAATAATACCATGGCCCACAATTAAATGCATGTGTCAATCATCATGATAACTTAAGGGTTCAAAATATTTAATTAATCATGGATTAAAAAAGAATTTTTATGTAAAATAAATATATAATAGAATAAACAATCCAAAATGAAACTTCACCCATGCAAGGCAAAACTAGACCACATGTTGATAATTGTACATGAAAACACCACCAAACATATAGGAAATGAGCATAGCTAGGCCATATGGACATGAAATCAATCATAGTGATAAATCCGTGCAAGATAAAACAACACTTATAGTGAAAGAATGACCAGTAAAACTTGTTTGAAAAAATCATCAAATCAAGAATGTAATAGAATAAGGGATGTGATAGAATGGCTTGGGATCTCATTGTATTATTCTAACTACTAGTTTCATTTGACCACTTATTTTTATTTCTTTATCACCCCATCTATAAAATTCTACCACTGATCCTAGCTCTATATAATTAATTCTTACATTCATTATAATGAACATTAATAGTAACTAAACATGGTATTACATAAAATAATATAATATTAACTATATATAATGTAATCATGATATAAGTAACCATTTATAATAATCCACTATGGAATTAGTCATCAATATGGTAGTTATGAATTTAAAACATAATTTCAACATCATAATCATGTCTAAAATAGATAATTTGAGTGAGAATCAAAATAAAAAATAAATAATATAAAATTATCACAACTAACAACTAAATGTATCATAGTATTGGTTCATGACAACCTCCTCCCATTAAATAAGATATGTCCTATTGACTACTCAAATATACTATAGATTGTGCTACCCAAATAATTGTACATCTTCCTAAGTGGTTCTTATTTCACTTAGCTAGTCCCATTTTTAAATAAAACTTAAATAATATCTCTATTTTGAAATTTAGTGCTATGGTTGTCTAGGATTTTCATTGGTTCCAGTTGCATCCTTTCCTCTTTTGTAACCTATATATTTTTCCAATTCAAGACATCAGAAATATCATGAATACCTTAATAAAGTAACATGTAATACAATGAATTATGGATGGATAAGGGGAAAATATAACTGGTAGGAAATAGAGCTAATCTTATGTACAATGTCAAAGGGTCTAACAAATCATGGAGCTAGTTTGAAAGTTCTTTTGAACATTATTAATCTTCTATATGGTCTAACACACAAAAAAATATATCACCAACAATAAATTCATGTGGTGTTGTCTTTTGTTCAACATTACACATTTTATGATCCAATGCAACATTTATCTTATGACATATTAAATCCATTTACTTATCATACTCTTGTAGTACCTCATGCCCAATAATGGATTTTTTTTCAAAACTATCCCAAGCAAGTGGGGATATACATTTTCATCCATATAGAGATTCAAAAGGGGAATGTTTTAACATAAAATGGAATGTCTTATTACTAGTCAACTCAACTAAATCAAGATAATCATCCCACTAAGTTTTATGATCCATAATACACATTCACAACTTGTCCTCAACTAATTGATCGAGTCTTTTAGTTTGACCATCCATTTTTAGGTGGTATGAAAAACTAAAGTTCAACCAAGTTCCAAATGTTTTATTTAAAATTCATTAAAACCTTGATGTAAACAACTTATCCCAATTAGAAATGATCACTTCAGTCATACCACACAATCACACCACCTATTTTGCAAAAATCTTAGTAAACATGGAAGTTTCATCCATCAAGTTCCCTATGATGAATTGACCAACTTTTGTGGATTTATCAATTACCAATAGAATAGTGTCATGTTTGTTATGAGACATAGGTAGCTCATCAATAAAATTTAATAAGATCAGAACCCACTTAACACTGAGTATATCATGTGGAGATAATAATCCCTAGGGGTGATAATGTTTAGCCTTGACACACTAACATTTTAATCATCTTTCCAAAAGATTTGTGACATTGTGCCTCATTCTAGGCTAAAATTAATGTCTTTTAGCTCATGTGTCATTTTTATGGCACCCAAATGAGTAAAATGGGGAGCTATATGTGCATATTGAAGCACAATGATCCATAAACTAGCACTAATATCTATGCAAAAAAAGTTTACCTTGGATCCTTGTAGGAAATTTATTAAATATACCAAAAGTAATCTATAAAATAATCAACTTAAATGAAATCAATGCAAGAATACCAACCACACTATACATGAGTTGATTATAGAGTTTGTAAATGCCTAAATATCTAAGTTCAAAAATTAGCTAAACTAATTCATTATTGAATGTCTGTAAGTACAAGGTAACCCTTATAGAACAATAATAAATTTACATGTTACATAGCTTCGAAGAATCTCAAAACAATCAAATAGATTCTTCACCTTCCTAAAACACCTCCAAATGTGTATATTCATCCCTTTGAAGAATCTTGGAACTCTTAGATTCTCCACTTTCACAAAGAACACCTCTAAGACTACATAAAACTCAACAATAGACCTTTGAAAAGTCCCAAAACTCATGGATGAACCTTCCACCTTCTTATCACGAAAGCAATCTCATGTTTATAAAATTATCCACCAAAATCCTTACTTTAAGACATTAAAAAGTGGCTAAAATGAACCCAAATTAGGTATCTCATCATAAAAATAGATTCATCTCTTTCTCTATATCTCATCTCTTCAGCTCTCAGTTCTTTATGTCTCAGCGCTTTGGCTTTTAGCTCTCGACTCTGCCATGAAAGCTTTGAAACCCTAGAATGAATTCATTGAATTATAATTCCAATTCCCAATGATTTCCAAATAATCCCTCACCCCTTTATATACTTTTTTGAGGTACAAAAATGTGGTATTAATCATTATCCCCACCTTTTCTGATGGGATTAGATAATATCCCATTTCACCATTTATTATAGGATTTATATTATCCCTTTACTTTTCAATATGGGAATTTTAATAATATCCCATGTATTTAAAAATATGGGGTGATAATTATTCCCCAATATATGATGGTTTATATTTTAAACATATTAAAATGGCTTTTTATTTTCCACGTAACTCTATTTCCATGTCACTTTATGGCCATGTCATCACTTTGACCATAACTTTGATTGGTCATAACTTGCATATGCAGACTCCATTTTTCAAATTGTAAAATGTGCCAAAAAGATCAAAAAAATCTATAAATCATGGAACTAGTTCATAAACATTACAATATCATCAATTTTCTAATTTGACTAGATTTGACCACCTATTGACCTACTTTGACTAGAACTTGGACTAGCTACACAAGGAGAAAATGAGCTCTATTTCTAGAGTTTTGTTTATCATTGAAAAGTTCTTAATGAGTCATTTGAGATGGTATAGGTCTCAATATTATTTTTGAACTTTTTATAAATGATCTCTAGATCATGCCTCCCCACTAAGAACACTTTTGGTCCACCAAAAGTTGGTATCCACTATAATGACTATCAATTCTAAAGATACTATCATGGGTCTTATTAGTCTACTTAGGTTCTTCAACTACACCTAAAATGCTTGAAACAACTGACTAATCACACCTTCTATAATCCTTCTACTATCACATGACAACCAATAGCCTCTACATAGAACTAGGGTTCAAAATGTGAGGACTTCCACTACTATATGGCTTCACAAGAGCCTCTACATAGATAATCCTAGTGTTCTTTTCTACTGCATGGCTTCAATAAGCCTCTACATAGAATTATAGTGATCTAATCTATTGCATGGATACAATGAACCTCTACACATAAGTCTACTAATATCCTTTGTTACATGGCTATAATGGGCCTCTACACATAAGTCTAGTGATATTTTCTACTACATGACCATCCAAGGGCCTCTACACAGAACTAAGATCCTAAATCTCCTATGTTTCATGGTTGTAATGAGTCTCTACATGTATCTAAGATTATGTATGTGCATCCACATCCTCTTCTACTACATGACCTCTACACAAAAGTACACATGGATAATATCATGCCCATTAATGTCTTATTCTACTTTACAATGTTACTAGCCTCTACATAGAAGTACACATTAATAATAACACATCCATCAATGACCTATTTTATTTCACAACCTTAACATCTACATATAAGTACACATGTGAACTAGGTGCTTTATGGGTCTACTAAATTATTCTTTGTATAATAACACTTGATATAAATAAACATACCCTAATCTACATATACCATTGTTAATGGAAAATGTCTACCAAAATGTGAGAAGACAACTTTAGTATGATAAACTTGTCACTCGATTATTATCTATAGGTGAATCTACAATTAAAAAAATTTAAATTTTATATAATTCATATATATATAGATATATATATATATAGATATAAAAATTTACTCTTGGGTCTTTACAAACTATGCATGGCGTATGTCAAAATACTGCTCGCATGGGTCTTATTCATACATCCTAACTAGCACATTATTTATATTAGTTCTATGAGCATATACAAATGGATAAACCAAAATTATTGAAAGCCTTTAACTACCACCTAATATTCTTTACTAGCCATTGAATCCTAGTGTGGGTATGGCTCCTTTAGTAGTCACCCTATGGATCATCATGTGGCTCACTTTCAAGTTATTGATGGTCACCTAGTACATACAAGCCTGATGTATGATTGGAATCATCATGACTAGGTCTATAGACCTATCTTATCTCAACCTACATGATCCAAGTGTGATTCAGGTGAAGCTCTATGTTATCACCTATGAATAATGATTACCAAGTGAAGAGATAAAAATTTCCTAGATCAATCTTGTTTATCTCCAATGGGATGATATTAAGAGTCACCATGTCTAATAACTATCTCCCAATTGTAAATCACAAGGTACCATAAAATGTTTCCATACCTTAGATAATGCAATTATGCATGCCAACTATTTTGTCATGTGGTAGTGGTAATGTTGGCAAGCCCAATTGACATATAATTTCAGTGGTCACATAGCCCATTCTGATGTCCCCATAGAACACAAGTCTAATGACACATCCCTCTAAAACAACTAGAATACTCTACCTAAAGGCTCTCATGGATAGTAAGATAATGTTTGGAGGCCCAGATGGTCTCCTTTGTCAAATTGGGGATTTTAAATGCTAATTAGTATAGATCTATGGCTTTAAACTAGTCCCAAATAGCATGTGTTTCTATGTCAATACACAAGTAGAAGCCCACTAACATAATGTGGATAAATTAATAGCAATTGGCAAGACCCATTCTGGTACCAAATTGATCAATAAACTAGCACTAATTTTCATGCAAATTTTTTTTGCCTTGGATCCTTTTAGGTAATTTATTAAATATATTGAAATTAATCTATAAAATAATCAACTTAAAGAAAATCAATGCAATAATACCAACCATACTACACAAGAGTTGATTATGAATTTTAGAAATGCCTACATCTCTAGGTTTGAAAATTAGTTGAACTAATTCATTACTAAATGTCTACAAGTACAAACCAACCCTTACAAAATAATAATGAATCTATGTTTTATAGACCTACGAAGAATCTTAGAACTCTCAAATATATTCTTCACCTTCCTAGAACACTTTCGAATGTGTATGTTCAACCTTTTGAAGAATCTCAAAAATCTTAGATAGATTCTCCACTTTCTTGAAGCACACCTCTAAGAATACATAAAACTCAGTAACAGACCTTTGAAAAGTCCCAAAACTCATAGATGGACCTTCTACCTTCCTAACACAAAATCAATCTTGTGTTTTTGAAGTTCTCCACCAAAAGTCTTACTTCAAGACTTTAAAAAGTGGCTCAAATTGGGTCTCTCAACATACAAATGGATTCATATATTTTTTTAGCTCTTAGTTTTCAACTTCCTAGATATTTATCTCTTATTTATTCAACTCTTTTCCTCTTCGACTATTAAATCTTTGACTCTCATCTCTTTGGATTTTTGGCTCTTGGCTCTTTAGGTCTACCATGAGATGTTTGAAACCTTGGAATGAATTCATTAAATTCCAATTCCAATTCCCAATGATTTCCAAATAATCCCTCACCCCTTTATATACTTATTGGAGGTGCACAAATAGCAAGATTAATCATTATCCCCACCTTTTTTGATGGGATTGGATAATATCCCATTTCACCATTTTTTATGGGATTTATATTATCCCTTTACATTTTAATATGTAAATTTTAATAAAATCCCATGTATTTAAAAATATAGGTTGATAATTATTCCCCAATATATGATGGTTTATATTTTAACCATATTAAAAAGGCTTTTAATTTGCCACATCCCTTTATGGCCACATCATCACTTTGACTAGTCATAACTTGCACATATAGACTCCATTTTTCAAACCATAAAATCTGTAGGAAAGCTCTCAAAAATATCTACACCATGGAACTAGTTCATAAATGTTCCATATCATCAATTTTTCTAGTTTGACCAGTATTGACCACTTGTTAACCTACTTTGATTAGAACTTGGACTGGCTACACAAGAAGCAAATGAGCTCTATTTTTATATTTTTTGCATACCATTAGAAAGCTCTTGATGAGTCTTATGTAATGGTACAAGTCTCATTATAACTTGGGAACTTTTTTGAAATGATCTCTGGATCACACAAGAATTTTTAAGTCACTTGTAAAAGGTAAAAAATCTATTTATATGGCTCAAAAGGCCATCTAACTCAATAAAAAATTAGAAAAAACTTTTGCTAAAGGATTACTAGTCAATCCTACGCTTATTTTTTAGCATCATTTGTCAATATTTTGCTACTTTAACATAGTATTTTTAAAATTTCCCCATAGCATAGATAGGGCAAAAATATACATGTGTCATTTGAGTACATTAACAACACAATTTTTTTCCATTAATATAAGATATGTTCATGTGAAAATTACTAAAAAATTATCCATATTTATTGGCATATACTGAAATCATCTAGGGAAAACAAATGTTCTAGGCTATGATGATTCAATTTCACCTAAAAATGCTTTCCTAAAAGGAAGTTCTTCCATTATTTTAGAGTATTTAATATGGAATCAAACTTTAAATTATGTTTAAGATAATTATGTGTATGCTCCTTAATCTTTTTTGACTCATAGTATACCACTTTACCATATTGAGTCAAGATGCCATTGAAGCCTTCATTAGAGTCATTAGTTCAAAACTTTAACTTACCCTTTGGGTTTGGAATAATCAGAATTGGAGATATTGTCAATAACAATTTAATATTATAAAAATCCTCTTCACATTGAGGCATCCAATCAATTTTATTTCCCTTGTATTTTAAGTAAGTAATAGGATTGGCTAGGTAAGAGAAATCTTATATAAACTAGTGATAGTACCCATTTAGTCCCATAAAAGTGTGAACTTCATGCACTTTAGTAGGATTAGGCCACTCAAAAATAACTTTAATACTATATATATATATATATATATATATATATATATATATATATATATATATATTCCTTTCATAGGAACAATTTACACAAAATAGTATATTCAAAATTGGTAAAAAAAACATTTAGATATCTTTTCATCACCTCAACCTTTGTATAGCTAGTCTCAAATTTTTATCATGCTTAGCTTCATCCTTTGAATAAATAAGGATGTCATAAAAGAACACAAGTAAAAACTTGTATATAAAATCCCTTAATATTTTATTCATTAGGTTTATAAAAGTAATGAGTGTATAGGTTAAGTTAAATGGAAAGACAATGAACTCATAGTGGCCATGCCAAGTTTAAAATGTTATCTTATGAATTCCTTCATCCTTGATTCTTAGTTGATGGTAGCCTGATCTTGATTCCATTTAAGAAAACAATTTTACATTGTTCTTCTAATCAAGAGATCCTCAATACTTGGCAATAAATAATAACTCTTAATTGTTACCATTTTCACTATGTGATATTCAATACAGAGTCTTAGTGTTCTTTATTTATTCATTGCAAAGACCATCAAATGTTCCCAAAGATAAACACTTGGCCTAATGCTCCAACTATCAAAAATTTCTTGCACCTAAACCTTCATCTCTTATAGATCTTCCACATTCATTTGATAAGTGGATTTTCATGTAGGGGCATCCCCTAGAATAAAAATTATAGAGAATTCAAACTTATGATTTGGTGGAAGACTAGGTATTTTTAGGGAAAACACCCATAAATTCCCTTGAAACTGGAAAATATTTATAGGACTACTCTTTTCCCCTAGGTAACTCTTACAACTAAACTGCATAAAGCTTACAACCCTTTTTCAAAACACTTTTTAATTGTAGATCTAAAAGAAATTTTTGTTTTTTTTTTCATTGGATCCCTTGTATTTCTACACACTTCACAAATTCATCAATTTATTGTATCCTTTTTTAAAAACAATCAATTGTTATTTGGTGTTGATGTAACCATTCCACTCCTAACATGACATCATAAGAACCCAAAGGTGCTAAAAATAGATTTACTTTGGTTCTAGAAATAGTAAAATAAAGCCTAAGTTATTCCAAATACTCTTTTATAAGCACCCTCTTACCAATATCAAACTCAACTTCCCATCCTTCTCTCATTTGAATAGGTTTTACTTTGAATAGTTGGGAGAAGAAAATGGATAAGTAAGGTTATGCAAGATATTCTGTAGATCTTCATATGTTATGTAAGTAGTTCTTGGCTATATGTATTTTTTCTATCTTCCATGACTTGTAAATGGATATAAGATGAAAATTCTCCTCTTTTTGTGCCATATTATGAGAATAATGTTAATAAATAGGGACTGTAAATGAATATATATATATATATATATATATATATATATATATATATATACATACATACAAACATACATACATACATACATACATATATATATATATATATACATATATATACATATATATACTTTTACGAATAAGATGAAGAACTTTTGTTGAGATCAATATAGACTATTTAGGTTATGATTACCTATTGCATTTATTATTTTGTTCCTTGTGTGATAAGTCATGTTTAATATTTGGTTTAATCCTATCTAATATTATTATATTTACTCTATGAATGATTATTGAAATACTAGTTAATCTTAATTCCTATCAAACACACTAAAATACACTTCTTCTATGTTTCTATTTTCCTTGTTAAATATGAATTCTTTGCACTATCATATGCACTTAAATGAGACTTAGTTATCCTCAACCTAAGTATGCTATTTTAAATTAGGAAACACTAATAAAAATGTTTTAGTGATCATTAAAACACTCACTTTAGAGGAAACTATGCTAAGATGGTTATTGGGATAACAAGACATTGAAACATGGTTATACCAGAAAGTATGGAATTTCATAAAAGAGGAATCTAACAGGACTAGTCTTAACACAAGTGAAATTATTTAGGAGCATATCTACAAAGAAATATATAATATTTTATGGTTTTAAATATCTAAATTATTAATTAATTAGTTGATAATATTGGAATATTATTTCTTCAATCCTAAAATGAAAGAAATAATTACCTAGACTGAAGAGAAGATAGACTAGTTATTGAATCTAGAAACTTACTAGATGAAAGTGATAGAATATTGGGTAACCACCACCATAAAGGGATACATCAGTAAATTTATATTCCAAGGGTATATAAAATTTGAATCTATGTAATACCATTTTGTCCAAGGAATTAGAGAATATTTTTGTAGTGACCTCTCTTGATAAAGATGTTGGTTATGGATAAGGCCATGGTTCCTACTCCAACCAATATGGAGTAGTCACTTTGGTAATATAGGGGTGCATGTGCATGAAGGTGAAGTATGGATAGATGAATAAGTATATCTTTAACTTTAATCCAAAATAGGGACATGTGGGAAGAAGACTCAAAATAAAATTTTGGATTTAGAATAGGAACTGTGACAACAAAATAGATGGAATAAATAAAAAAATACCCAAGTAGTTATGAGTAGAGATAAGAGTAGCATTAGATTAGATGATTAATGAGTGTAAAGATGTGTTCAACAATAGGTTGAAGAAATAGGATGATAAATGCTAAAAGATAGAATGAGAGGACAAAGAATGAGATGAAGATGAGATGTGTAAATAAGAAGGCAAGAATAATTTAGAAGTAGAAAAAATAGATGATAGAGGTAGTACACAACTACAAGAAAAGGTATTATCTAAGGAAGTAAAAATATTCAAACAAATATAATACATTATTAGGTTAAATATAGGTTCAAATTGAGTATAAGAAGACATAAGAAAGAACCATTCACTAAAAGAGCACACTTCCCCATAGCCCAATATTTTATATTATAGTAGAAGCTTTTAGCTAGGCAAACATGAAGGTGATAGTTGGGAAGGCCCATATTTATAACATGTGACCTATTAGGGTAATAAAATTCATACTAAACTATTGAAAAGGCTTTAAAGGCCATATAATTGATTGAAACTAAATAATAAAAAGAAAGAAGCATAGATAAACAAAGTGCACATGATAATTCTCCTAGTGAAAAAAGTAGTACGTAGGCAATATCACTTAAAATACATCCTCCTCTGATAAAATATGTGTAAAATATTCCATCTATACTAATCAAAATGATGAATCATCTAGAAGGATTCATAAACTTATCCCATTATGATGGTTCCATGGATCCTAAATAGTACGTGTTGACTTACAAGATGAGATGGAAAGGTAAGGGCATCACTGATAGAGTTATCCAAAAGTGTAAATTAGTAGGGGCACTAGCTAGTAGAGTACTAGAGTTCATATATAAAATAGACATTTATCAATCAATCCTACAAGATGTTAAGGACTAGCTTGTCGTAGACTTCAAGATCAAAAAGTTCACCAATTAGACTATATATGACTTGAAGGAGATATGACAAAGGTCTGTGGAATTAGTCTGTGACTATAAATATAGATTCTCTAATGTAATGAATAAGTTAGAGTTGGATTTAATATATAAGGACAAGGCTACATGGTTTTTGATGAATTATACCCTAGAATCAATTTTTCCACTGTGTAAACTCAATATGTTATGAAAGCATATGTTAGAGCTACTACCCTACATGTAGAACATATTAAAGATTATGCGGAAATTCATGTTTACAATTCTAGATTGAAAATACACTATAAGATTTCATGAAAAAAATGAAGCAATACCATGAGGCACATAATCCTAAATTGAATTTATGGTGTAAAGAGTTCAAAAAATAAGGACACTAAATAAATTATTATCCTAAAGTTAAGATAAAATTTTATGAACTCTGTCATGTAGTTGGGTACACCACTATGCAATTTGATATTCTGTAGTAATATATCAAGAACCCATAGAATTTGTATCAAAAAATTTAAAAATTGCCTAATCATGATGAGAAGAATTTTCAAGCTTTTCAAGAGCTTAAATAAGGCATCACTAAAAATGTGTTCACCATCACTATGTAGTAAATGTACTTAGTGAAGCCAATGATCATAGGCCTAGAGGTAGATAAAGGTTGTGTGACCTAAATAGGTCCATAATGAAATTCAAGTTCACCACAGTATTAGCCTTAAGGTCTAACTTGATGGACCCCTTATTATCTAAGTTGGACACCTCCATCCCCTTAGTACCATTATGTATAACCCTCGAGCTCACCTATAACATAGTAGTAAAAAAATTTAGGCCCCACCAGCTTGAAATAGCAATTCTAAATTAGAGATAACAATCAACAACACTAGCATTGGAACACTATGCAGCCATTAGAGGGTATTGAGGTGGATATTAATCTAATAGAGGAAGAAATAAACATGGATACAGAAGAGGATATGAATGGGGTAGATGGAATAGCTACCAAATACTTTTACTACAATGCAATATGTGTGATAAATATAATAATATCTAACCAAATTACCCAATGAACCTATAAAGGTATTCATAATATGCATATTGTAAAATCTTTGATGAATATAACAAGAAGATTTCCCCCTCTTGGAAGAGTAGTGAAAATACAAGGCTATTTGGATTGTGAATATGATGAGTGTGTAGCCTAAAAAAATGCATTTTTGAATGATATAACATGACAAAAGACATGTAGATAATGGTTTGCCTCCATTGGAAATGCCTCAGGATAAGGGGATTAGAAAAGAGAAATAAGATAAATACCTAGATCTAGGTATATAAAAGAGTCTAATGTATGAAGTTTCATAGATTTTAAGAAACATTCAACATTAGAAGACTACTGATGGTGATGTTTTAGTAATCAATACACATATGTATGTCCAAATAATGTGCATTATGCATCAATATGGATTTGTCACTACACTCATAGATCTTTTAAAACTATTAAGTACATTGAAAGATGAAGATATCTCATAGAACATCATTAATCTACTACATAATCTACTAGAATGTGTGTAATGTGACCAACAAAAGAAAGAAAAACTAGTTTGGTATGTCAAGATGAAGAATCCCTAAGATGTTGATGCATGAATATATATTGAGGTTACTAGTTCCAAGATCCTAAATGTAGTCTTTAATTTTGGTAGCAAAGTTGATATGATTCCTAAATCTACATGGGAAGATATTAGATGATCGACACTAAGCTATAACCTAGTAACACTAAGACTAGATTATTATAGGAAGGTTGAGCCTATTGGTAGACTAGAATGTGTTGATATCAAAGTCAGAGACTTGTCTCTATGAGGTGACTTTGAAGTTATCAACATGAATACCATAACAACACATTACCCCATGTTTATAGGTAAGAATTAGGCATATGATGGTCAAATTCATAATTATATTGAGGCACATTAAGGTGAATAAATTTATTATCATTTGTCTCAATAGAGAAAACAAGCCTTACATAATTCTAGTTTAACTAGACTATCCATATGCTATTTATGAAACTAGTTGGATGAAGGTGAATTATAAGGAAAACCCAAAAGCTTTGTGCATAACTAAATAAAAATTTCTATACTAGCATACCAAAATTTAGGTATAATCACTACTCACTTAAAAACTAAATACATTAGAATAATGGAGGTCCAAACTAGTAGCTATGTAGCTAGTAGTAAACCAGTTTATCGTCAAAGAGTGTGTGTTTATGTCTACAAAATATCCTACTCAATTAGAATTTAATTTATTTTATCAAACTGATGATCACATGCATGAATACATAGAGCTAACAAAGGAAGTCACTTTTCCATGGGAAAAAACTTCATCTATTAGTGGTGATTCATATACCCACCTCCTCAAATGGGTTTGAGGTGACTATGAACTTCAACTGATGTGAGTTGTCTTTGTGCATGAGTAAGAACTTCCTATTTAAGATATAACAAAGGACATCAATGAATTCATTTTGTGCTTACAAGTTCATAAACTAACCATCAACTAATGAGTTAGTGCTCTATATTATTCCCTTAATGGAGTTGTTATGACATGATGGTTAACTCATCAAGACAACAAACTTGATTGGGATGATGCCTATGATCTCATGATTGATAGGTTCCAACTAACACAATTTATCTACACCAATTGGCCATTATTAAAATAAGGTGAGTTCCCTAAAATTTATATACATAAATGTGTTAAATTTTGAAATGAGGAATGTGTGGAATTAAAATAATGGGTTCAGATTTTCTAATATACACTTGCACTATTACCAGTAACATGGTACATACACCAAAAACACAAAATTTAGACCAAGCATTAGGCATAAGTGCAAAGAAATTTTATAAAAACATTCATTTTTTAAGAAAAAAATCCTTTGGTTTGTATCAAACTATAGAAACATAAACATTTTTTATGCCATGGGTGTGTAGAATACTTAAGCACCATAATTGAATCCATTATGCATAAGAAAGCAACCCTCTAATTTTAATGAGGAAATACAAAGGTACAACACTATTAAGAATAAAGAACAAGCTCTAACACCAACTATGTCACTACATAAAATATGAGGTAGAAGACATTGAGGATTTAGATTATAATGGTAACCTATATTTGAATGATTTATTTAAGCCCGAGTGACCTATAGAACCACTCAAGAACACTGGTATAGTATTGATTGAATAAGACAAGTTACACACCATCAAAATATTTGAAAAGGAATGGAAAATGAGGATATATTAATCTATTAATGAATAAAAATGAAATATTTATTAGCATTATATCAAGAAGCATGTCATAAACATCGTAATAAAGAAGGTTCCAAAACTAGCAAACAAAGGTGACTATTCATAGAAGTTGAAATTTTGGAAGCTCTAAAACTTTTGAGGGATTATCAAGATGTCTTTCCCACAAAATTATTAGATTTTTAAGGAGATGAATAATCTCTTGGTGAGATACATATTTAAGTAAATGAGTTTACATGACCTACAAAGAAGTGGCCATATGATCTCCATATGAATATGAAGCTAAAAGTAAATGTTGAATTAGATAGAATGTAGAACTTAGGAATCATCTATCTAGTGGAAAAGGTAGATTGGGTAATCCCTACGGCAGTCCATCCTAAGAAAATAGGAAAAATCTGAGTATATGGGGATTACCACATTTTTAATGATTCATGTGTTACTAATCCATTCCCAAATCATTTTATAGATGAAGTTTTGGAGTCTATCATAGGACATGAAATTTATTTTTTCATAGATGGTTTTAATGGATATCATCAGATACTAATCATTTAAGAAGATATATCCATAAGAACATTTATAATTGAAATGGGATTTTTTTACATACAAGGTCATGTATTTTGGCCTTAAGAATGAATTTGTGGTGTTTTCTCATGTAGTTGTTACATCATTCAAATATTTCATTAATGACTTCATATAAGTATACTTTGATCATTAGGAAGTATTCTCCTTGTTCAAATAACATTTGTCTAAGTTGTATCTAATGTTGAAATGATGCTAAGCTCTATGCATAACCTTGAATTTAAAATAAAAAATATATATTTTTATACCATTTGGAATTTTACTTGGACATGGTGTATGTAGTGAAGGTGTTCTTGTAAATATGACAAAAATTGTAGTAAGCCTGAGTATACCTCCACGTATCAGTTCCACCAAAGTGCACTCTTTCCTAGGTCATACAAGCTACTATCTCAAGTTTATCAAAGGATATGTATCTATTTCATCTCCATGGTAATCCTTACTATGTGATAATTCAAAGTTTATCTAGACTTTATAATGTCAATCAACCTTCATCGAGTTAAAGCAAATATTATTTACTACACCCATAATTATTTTTGTAGACTGAAGCAAGCCTTTTGACATACATGTAGATTCTTTAGTCATCACAATTGGTATTTTACTTTCATATAAAAGGGATGGTAGACTTGACCATACTATTCATTTTTATAGTCAAAAACTATCTAACATAGAGAAAAACTACACAACCATTAAGTAATAAACATTGTCCATCATGTTTGCATTTCATAAATTTTGGTACTATTTATTTGTGACACTATTTTAAGTCTTCATTGATCATCAAGCCCTATGATACCTTCTTAGAAATTTAATGCTAGGAGGACACATCTCTCAATGGTTGATGTTATTTTAATAGTTTCAATTTTTCATAAATGTAAATCTAGGAAGAGAGACTATAGGACTAGACCATCTTAGTTGCATACCAAATGGTGAAGAGATAGAATAATTACAAGAAGACTCTCCTCATTCTCACATTTTTCATGTCTTTGTGATTCTTGATATTTTCAAATCTATTTCCAATGTCCTCAAAGAAGGATTATTATCTGTGCACTATCAAAACCATGATAAAAAGTAGTTTGTAACTAGAGCATTGTCAGATACCATCATTAATGGGTACCTGTATCACTTTGGGAAGGATGAAGTTATAAGTAGGGTTGTTCTATAATATGAACAGCCTCAAATATTTATGGAAGCTCATTAAGGAGTCATAAGATGAAATTGTATGGGAGAATCTATAATGATAAAGCTATTACAGAGCATGTTATGGTGGCCAAATCTATTCCAAGATGCACATAGAGTTATGTAACACTATGATGTCTACCAATATATGGGTAAACCACTATAAAAATATGAGATGCCTTTATATCCTCTATTAGATGAGTAGCCTTTTGAATAATGGGGCTTTTCTTGGACCTATTAACCCATTAAAAAATCATATCAAGGCACAATATATCATCATTATGATGCACTATTTTACCAAGTGGGTTGAAACTACTACAACACCTAGTTACAACGTGAAGGACGTAGTGAAGTTTCTATATGAAAATACTATTAAAAGGTTTAAATAACCTATAAAAGTATTTATAAATATAAGAAAACACTTTATAAATAATACCGTCAAAGCTCTGATATCTCATCATGAAATCAGTACATATCATCTACAGGCCAATGGCCAAGCTAAAACATCCAATAAAGTAATGGGTAAAATGTTGAAAAAATTTATGATGTCAAATGAGATGATAGGGAAGATCACATTCCTATTATTTTGTGGTAATATCACACACATTACAAATGGGATATAGGATTTACACCATTGTAATTGGTGTATGGTCTTGAAGCAGTCATGCTAATGGAATACTTAGTATCTAGCCTACACATTACCATGGTCATGTAACTTAGAAATCATCAATGTCTTAATAAACAAATCCTTAAACTAAATTAGATTGATGAGTTTAGATTTAGAGTAGCCTAAAAATATGAAGTCCATAAGTAGAGATAGAAAACATGACATGATAGGAACTTGTACCAAAAATATTTTCATACATAACCTAATTAAACATGAAATTTTGGTTTTAATAAATCTGTAGGGAATCATGTTACTAGGGAGAGTAAATGGATATATGCTTAATCCCTACCACCAATAGTCAGTTGATCTCATTTTATAAACTGAGTGGGTGCTAAGTAAAACCATGTAGATTAGGATTTCCCTATTTTTCATGTTTTATGTGTGTGTTTATTTTATATTATGTTTGTTTTTATATGATATTAGTAACAAAAATTATGAATAAAAATACCAAGCATTGTGCATGTTAGCTATGCACAAGAGGATCCACATGTGCCATTGAGAAAGTTAATGAGAAGAAACTAAAAAATATTAAGTCTAGAAAAGGTACATAAATGTATCATAAATAAGATATCCTTTAGATAATGGTCATCCACTAGATCTTTAATAAATTGGCATATTTTCAACATCAACTATTTGTACCACCCGTACGAACACCAAAGATCATAATGGTATAAATCCACACATGTGTCAATGACTAACTAATTTAATGGATAGATAAAAAATAGATTTCCCACATCCACCATTGCATTCAAGATGAATGTATAGCTAAGAAGAGCTAGACATGAAAGCCAAGAGGTGCCAAATCTATAAAAGATAAGTTTGAATACCAATTTGGCATTTCATCCTTATACATATTTCTCCAATTTGTTATTCTCAAGCATTGATCTATTTTCTTTGCATATATCATACAAAGCATTTCAATTTCATTACTTCATGTAGCCATGGATTAATTATAACTAATCAATTCTCTCATGATGGATAGAAAGAAGACATGGGTGTTGACATGGACTCAAGCAAACCAAGTATAGTGACTAAGATCCATTTGACTACCTCCACCAAGCTAGAAAAAATATTTTCTACCCTAACCCTATTGATGCTACATAAACACTCACCCTCATATCACCCCACAAATTATAGAATATATAAATTTAGTGCCTACTAAGATTGCCTATGTTTGGTTACTTGGGAGATATTATTAAATAATTATGGTGATATAATTAGGGTACAATATATTTAGGTTTGAATGAGACAATGGTAATCAACACACTAGAAATAGCCTAATTTTTAGGCATGCCTACATGGGGAGATTATTTACTCAAATACAAGATGAAAATGCCTCCCATTCTACAAAAATTCTAGGATTTATATGTGTAAGGCAACTAAGGGATCCCCATTGATGAAATTATAGATGATCCATTAGACATTCTCATTGAATGTATCACTAGATGATATTGGTAGATGACCAAGTTTTCCAAAAAAATACCAAAGGGCATTGTGGATATCATTTATAGGATGATCCACTAGAATGAACAATTCAAATACCTAGAGTAATTCATCTAAGAGTTACTTACAAACATTGAGAATTACCACACCACTCCTAAAAAAATGTTTCAATATCAATTCCTAATCTTCCTAATTTACTTCATGCAATGGAAGTTACCAGAGGAATAAGTGCATCTAGATATAAATTATTGGTTGGCATAGTAGTTCTAGAATCTAATCTAGATGTAGGAGTATGGATCCCTCACCCATGAGGGTAAATTTAATGTTTAGTGGGAGGAATACCTTGACATCATTGTAACACATACCCAAGTGCCACCTAATGTCATAACTATCTAGGTTAACATGCATCCATTAAATTTTTACCAAAGGGTATATTCATTACCATTCATGAGCTACCATGGTCAACCTTTCAAGTGTTCCCATTATTCATGATAATTAATATGGTGTAGGCTAAAGTGGCTCAAAAAAATAATTCACATCCAAACATGTAACCACCTTGAAATCCATACCACCTGGTGCAGATGTTCCTATTTCACAACAACTAGAGCCAATAATTAGCTCACATTAGTATGAGGGAAAGTGCAAATCAAACCCTCACTCAATGTCTCATCTCTTGAAGTACATGACATGAAACACCATAACTTGGAAGGATGATCCAAAGGTTCCATATATAGAGATCTCCTATGACCTAATGTAGATGGTCACATACAAGTGTGAATTCTACCAAGTCATGATGGTAGACGTAGTTGGAGACTACTATGAGGAGGAAAAAAGGTTATTCTTTTGGAAGGTAATATGCATGGTTAAAGTGAAAAAACAATTTCCCCTAGATTTGTGGGTGGACCCCCCATATTACCCACCTTCCATCATCATTGACATAGTTTGAGAAGAAGTGGAACAACTCCAGCACAAAATGAACTTCTTCTAACTATAACTTGCACCAAAATTTGTATCTGAGGACATCTTTGCACCTCTCGTAGAGAACCCACCTAAATAGATTATGCACAAGTTTCAAACATGATGGGAGGAAAGGGTATCCCCTACCTTAGAAGAGCACACATTTATATGAATAGCCACTATGAAAGAAGCATAACCCACCCCTACATCTATTTCACCACCACCCAAATGTAGATTGGTCATGATCGAGAGGAGGAAGGTGTAGGTTTTAAGTTTGAAGGTGTGACCAATTTATTCATCTCCATCACCATAGTTTCAATATGTTAAATGTGTTGCACTAGAGCAAGTAATAGTAGATAAGAAATAGGCCATCATGGAAGAAGCTACTCATGTAGCCAAATGATGACTAAGGAAGGAGGAAAAGAAGAGAAAGAAAGAAAAAGTATAATAACAACATACCATGTAGCAAGATGAATAAGTTGAGGCCACATAAAAGGCCAAGTATGTAGAGGAAGACATTTATAAGGCCAAGTAGATGGCCAAATGGGCATATGGAGTTATTGATTCCACCAAGAATGCACAAGAGGAGAGAGAGATAAATTAAAAAGAGGAAAAAGAAGAAAAGAGAAAATAAGATGCAATAGTTCAAGTGCATTAGTAGCTAGAGGAAGTTGCCATGAAGAAGGAGGATAATGAAACCTTGTAGCAATAACAAGTGCAGGCACAAGCTCAAGCAAAATCATAGGCATAGGCCCAATCTATGTAAGAGAAAGACAAGTATATGGCTCTCATAGTAAAAAAGAAGAAAGAAAAATATAAAGGAAGACAAATAGAAAAAGAAAAAAGAGAAAGAGGAAGAAGAAGAGAAGAATAAGAAAGAAGAATAAGAGAAAAGGAAGAAAAAGGAAGAGGATGAGAAAAATAAGAGGGAGGAAGAAGATAAAAATAATAAAATAGAGGAGGAAGAACACAAATGAAACATGGTCAAAGATGATATGTAGTAAAGTAAGTTGGCACTAGAGGTTACAATGTAGTAACAAGCACCATCAACCTAATAAGTAGGTTCATAGTTACCAAAAATAACACTTATAGGTGCATGGCTATGATATATTCCCATAGTGGGTGCTTGATACACCACCTTCTCCCTTTTACTTACTACTATGCCTCACCTAGACCCTATATTATTTACAAGCACATTGGCCACACTTTCAATCAAGTAGGAGGCTTCACTTGATGTCTTTTTATTTCATTTGAAGAAAAAATTAGAGTATGTTGTAACTTTTCAAGAGTCCACCACACAAAATATCACTCTCTTAAGAAAGAAAGGGATCATTCAAAGGTAGAGAATGTGGAGCTTAGGGATCACCTTCAAAAAGTGGTGAAAATTATTGAAGATACCATCCCAAATTTGGCCTCTTCAGTAATAAGGGACCAAGTGATGTACAATCACTGTAGGCTCAAGATGTTAGTCACTGATCTCATAAAAGATTGGTGCATAGCCCAACAACTTTACATAATCAGGACATTAGGTGAGAGTATGAAGACCAAGACCACTACTTTGGTTACTCTATTTGAGGAGTATCAAATCATGAGTGATATTGCAACCCTCTAAGCTAATCAAATCACATGAAGTCTTTTAGACTAAAAGTAGCATCTCAATAAGTCTCTCATCAGCTCTAGCATAGATTTCACCATAGATACAATGCCCAAGATGACTATGCATAGTCAAACTACATTGATGGATGAAAATGACATTGCCCTTTAAGAGTCATTCACCACTAGGGATAATGTGCATGATTAACTCATTGACTAGCAACATGACTTATGATGCAGTTCATTTATAGGTATCTAAGCCAAATACCATGCAAAAAAGTTAGAAAAGCTAAGTGGTGAAATACAAATGAGGGTCAGTAATAAAAAAGCATCCATGAGCATCACCAATGATTTGGACCTAAAATAAATCATTATATATCATGCACTAATGTGCATCCTATTGTGCATGGTCTAAGAGTTGATGATCAACTATCATACTTATAAAAGTGACTTGGCTCCCTTATGTAATGAGGCCACCCAGTCTCTCAATATTCTAATCTATAAGCCACCATCAATGATTTAATAATAAATTATGTAGAGCATGGATACATAGTCTAGGGATAAGGATCCTACTGGCTAGTCCTCTTCCATAGTAATGCCACCTACTTCCAATTAAGTATTACACAATGAACATGTTTTGAATTTTTGTAAATAATTTTTTTATTGGGAATGACTAGTGAGACAAGTGGGGCCAAAATGGTTAAAACTCCATAAATGGAATCCACTTAGTTATGCTAGCCTATTAAAAACCTGAAAGGGTGATAGTTTGGTATGTTAGATAGTTAAAAACCTGAAAGGGTGGCTAAGTAGTGTGCAAGATATAAAAACTAGAAACAATGCCTTGATCAATTACTTTGACTCTTTCTATTCTACCCATTACTTCAGTGTATACCCTAAGTGAACCATTATATGAACCTATGATGTTATCTTAGGATGAGACAATATTTAATTTTGGTGAAGTGTTGGAAGAATAAAATGGATAAGTAAATTTATGTAGGATATTCTTCATATATTCATGCATTATGTAAGCAATTGTCAACTATATGTATTTTATCATATCCTCCACAATTATAAAAGGATAGAAGATGAATAGTCTCCTCTTTTGGCACCATAATATGAGAATAATGTGAATAGATGGGGACTATAAATCACTATATATATATATATATATATATATATATATATATATATATATTCTTATATGAATAAGACGATGAACTTTAGTTTGAGATCAATATAGACTTTTTTGATTATGGTTACCTATTTTATTTCTTATTTTATTCCTTTTGTTTGAAATCATTTTTAATATATGGTTTAATCATATCTAAGATTATTCCATTTTCTCTATGAATGATTACTTAAATATTGGTTAATATTAATTCCTACCAAAAGAACTAAAATATACCTCTGTTATGTTTTTGTCTCCCATATTAAATATGAATTCTCTACACTATTCTATGCACTTGTATAAGACTTAGCTATCCTCATCCTTAGCATGTTCTGTTGTATTAGGAACATATACTAACATGTATTGACTAGTAATGGTCATTGAAATGAAACTATTTTTTGCACTAGAATCAATCAAAACAAATACAAAAATTAGTTATAGTACCTTTTGTTTCGATTGGGATAGCTTAAAATCAACCTTTTTATTATCTATACCTATGTACACCCAACGATCTATTGGTTGTCCTAGTTTTAGCTTGGGGTAGTCCTTGTAGTATTTTTCATATTTTCATATTTAGTAATAATCATGTTTTCCTATTTTAACAGATGAAAGTCAATTATTTCATTCTCCTTGAAATTTATACTTAAGTACCTTTTTTTTAAAATTATCTTTCAAATATTGTCCAAGTAATATTCATAGTTTGATATCTCTTAAAAGTACATAGGTGATTCCACCATAATGTAGCATGTATCACTAGTTGACAGACTACCACCCTAGCTTTTACATTAAATGGCATGTCATATAGATTGAAATAATTGCACAGGTTCAAAATCTATGCATCATTTGTATATCAAGATTATTAACCTAAAAATATGGGTGCTAAAAAAATTTTAATCCCTTTTGATGATTAGGTCAACCATAACTAAGAGTACCACTTAGAGTACAATGTAATTTTTGACATTGTGGATTATACCCTCTGAAGGGACATTTAACTCACTTCCTCCACATGGCACAATGGAGACATTCCTATTGATATGGATTGAAAACTTGAGGGATGAATCTCTAGGTTAGGGGCTAGCTCCCCTTGATGCACCTTAAAGACCTAGATTTCCTATTGCTAACAATGGGGGGATGAAAAGAGATAGAAATACAAAAATCAGAACCTAATTAATGTGGTGATGCACCAAAATGGCTAGTCTACTTAGATTTGACATACACTTTACACCAGAGAGAAGCAAACATACACTTCATTCAAATAAGAACCTTTCTTGCATCAGTTTTTCAATAGGGGATCCCATGGAGATACAAGGAGGAAGAACTATTAGAGGTGTTCTAAGACACACTATGGATAGCCTATTCACATACACCTATACTCTAAGCTAGACGCTTATTGTTGACTTACAAGAAAATAACTCACAATAAACTAGATATGTTGTCATAAAATTATGAAAGCATGAAAAGGAAATGACTTAACATAAGATAAAACCGTAGAGATATGCAAAAGTGCAAGCTCAAATGGAGGTAAAAATGCTTCTTTTGATTCAAGGTAAATTTATTCAAGACTTCACCATTCAATGCTAAGAGATACTTTATCAAATGAGAAGTTACAAATATATAGAGAGCTTAGAAATAGATAGTTGACAAGTCAAGGGATGGAAACCCATGCTGAGTTAAACACTTATGCAGAGACCACAAGCCCATGCTACTACCGTATCTTCCCAATTGCATATGGGAGAGCCATGATGTATATGTCCAAGTCACTAACCTTTCTATCCTAGGCCTAGAAAAGCATGGGATACTCCTTATAGCAATTGACAAGGCCATCCCTAAGTTGTGTTGACTAGGCCATGCTCTCTTCAATGTTGGGCACAACTAGTTGTGCATTAATAGAAAAGTGTGAAAACATGGGCTGCTCTCCTCTATAGTTCAAAAACCAATCCTTGTATTGGTTTTTAGTAGAGACTCCTTTACCTTAGTGATTTACTCTTCTTGTTGATGACACCTGTGACACTTGCCTTAGTCTAGTTCATCCCTGGGTCTGTGCTTTAACCTGTCAAACCACTTCGAACCTTTTGAGATTTTACTTTATTTTGTTATGTGGCCATGTTCTACATTACCCACCTTGTTTTATTTTACTTTATTATCTCCCCTAGCCTTGGCCTTTTCCCTTTTGTCTTTAACCATTCTAGCTCTCAGGCATTTGTTATTTCTTGGGCCTTTAGGCTTTTGATAATGAAAAATCCTTCAAATAAAATGTCCAAAGGAATTCCTTCAAACATTTTGTTTGAATAAATTCTCTTTTGGGGTTTCCTTATTTATTTTTATTTTGGTGGGCCTTTGTGCTATGTTTTATTTTGGACAAAATGTTTAAAGGATTTCCTTCAAACATTTTGTCTAAAATAATTCTTTCCTTTGACTACTTATTTTCCTAAAGGGCATGTGACCTTTAGGCCTTTTGTCTTCATCCTCTCTTTCTTAAATTTCCTTGTATAAAGGATTCTCCCATCTAAAAGTTCCCTCTACAAGGGTAAGTGAGCTTTAGAATCTTTGAAAATGACCCTTCAGACAAGTGAAATGAGTCCTCTTTCTTGACCAAGTGTCCCTACAAAGATACCTACCCTTAAAAATTTCTATGACCATCAAATTTCTTGAGACAAAATGTTTGAAGGAATTCCTTTAAACATTTTATCCAAAGTAATTCGGCCTTGGCTTCTATTTTTTGGTTTTCCTTCGAATAAAATGTTTAAAGGAATTCCTTTAGACATTTTGTCTAAAAGAATTTTTTTCTCTTATGACTTTTCTTGAAGGGCAATTTCCCTTAGGGATTCTTGTATTTGCCCCTTTACTTCAACTGACTTCCCTCTATAAGGGAATTTCAAGCCAAAAATGCCCTTCAAAACTTTTGTACTAGTCCTCACACTGACAAAAATCCCTCTAGAAGGTCCATTCTACCTTCCAACATACCCTTAAAATTTTGTGTAAAGGTCAGTTTCATCTTTGAAGTGCCTCCCATAACGGCACATACCTTTCAAGGAAATTGAAAATGACCCTACAGAATGGCCAGGTGCCTTCCACAAAAAAAATACTTGTCGTAAGAAGTGTCTAAGACTAATTCAAGATCTTCTTAAGGACTTACTCAAAAAGCTTTGAAGTAAAGATGTCTCAAAACTTGATTGCTTCTTCCTTAGCCTTTTGGGTTTGTGAATGACTCTAACTCATGAAAATTGGCAAGTAAAGTACTTTACAAAACCTGACCTACACTATAAATGGCCATAAACCCTTTTGGGTTTTTCAAGTTATCCTACTTATTACTTGTAAAGCTTATAAGTAATGTTGTTCTAAGAACCCAATTTACTTTATGAGTGTTAGAAAAGACCAATACTTAATGAGACAACACTTGCACCTGCACAAAATAACTTTTTCCTTGATTTTTAAAGGGTTAAGACCTAGTTTCAAGGCAAAAGGTAATGAATAACAAGGCTTAAAGGTAAAATAAGGGGGGTGCCCATTTTGGCATGTAAGATTCATAAAATGGTCAAAAAATTGGTGAATCATAGGGGAATCATGCTTATTATGCTTGAGAAGACTGGTGGCTTAAAAGTCCATCAGGCATGGAGTCAAGATGTAGCTTGAAAATTTAGAAATATCTTTGTAAGGACCTAACAACCAACAAATATATTACCCCAAACAAGGAAAAAACACACACACAAAGGCTAAAAACACTACAGACATGCATAACAACACTTAGGGAAAATGTGGAAAAGTAAGGAAACTATATACATGAAAAAAGAAACCTAGTAACAATGCTTAAGATATATCCCATTAATTGGGATATGTAGCTCTTCACCATCCAACTTGGAGAGTTAGAAATAATTTTGTTGCTTGCATTAGGTGATGACATATGGGACACTCCACAAGGTGTCAAACTTCATGTGCCTTCTAGGTTTGGCTTGGTCCTCATCCCACTTCAAGACAATGTCACCTTCTTAGAAGCTCCTTGGTTTAGACCTCTTGTAAAAATGATTCGTTGTTTGTTGTTGGTGGCTGGTCATTGAATCCATCACTTGGTCTCTCACTTCTTCAAGCTCCATTAACTCATAATACCTAACTTCCAAGCTATCACTCTCCACCAATTACAGCTGATGGGTAAGATCTAAGGCTGGTAACTCAAGTGAAATAGGAAGTATAGCTTACCTCCATACACAAGTGTGTATGTTGAATTCCTAATCACCCTCTTTGGAGTTGTCCTATCTACCCAAAGAGCTATCTTTAACTTGGCATGACAAGTCCTTTGATTTTCCTCCATTATCCTTTTTATGATCCTAATCAAATTCTTGTTTGTGGATTTGGCCAACCCATTCCCTTATGGATAGTAGTTGGAAGAAGTGTCGATATAGATGCCATACTTTAATTCCCACTCACTTGTTTTTGTTCCCAAGAAATCTAATGCATTATCTAAAATGATTGTGGCTGGGACCCCAAATCTTGTCACTATGCCTTCATAGAAGTCTAGAACTAAACTCTCATTGGCCTCTTTCAAAGCTACAACCTCTACCCATCTTGTGAAATAATCTATGGTAGTCAAAACCCACTTTTGGCTAGCACTAGAAGGAGGATTGATCAACCCTATGAAGTCTAACCCCCATTACATGAATGGTTATTCTAGCTGAATAAGATGAAGAGGCATCGTAGCTAGCCTTTGCTTCCCATCAAATAAGGCACATTTTTGACATTTAATCACCCAAGCATGAGTGTCTCTAAAAAATCTAGTCAAAAATTAACCAACCCTCATAATCTTTATAGCTATGGCCTTGGGAGCAAAGTAGCCACTAGATGGTCCATCATGGAACTCAAATAGTACCCTGTCAACTTGGTCTAAATTAATGCATCTCAAGATTACCCCTAAAAATTATTTCTTAGACATAACTCCATAAAATAGGACATAAAGAAGGTATTGGAGTCTAAAATACCTCCTCTTGGTCCTATCAAGTCCTTATGGACACTCACCAATTCTAAGGAAGTGAACCATGTCTTGTGCCTAACTCTTCATGACTATAGGTAAAACTAGTGTAGGTTCATCATGGAGTACTAAAACATCCTCCTTAAGATATTTCAAGTTTGTAGTGAGGTGTTCACATATCCCTCTTTCGCTTACCAACTTGGTGGTCTTGATCTCTATGTCACTCCATTACTTTGGTGATCCAACCTACCCTTTTCTCATTTAAGTCTCGACTCAACAAGAAGTCTTTTACACTAGGATGTGACACCATGATGTGAGTTTTTCTATTAGACAACATATATCTAAACTTATTTATACGTCATATAACTGCAAGCACTTGCTTCTCAACATACATGTATCTAACCTTATAGCCTTATAAACCTTGGCTAAAAAAAGTAAGAGGCTATTCTAAATTATCACCTTTTGCTTAAGTGAGAATAGCAGAGATTACCTCTTCATTCCCAAAGGTGTGTAGATTAAATTCCTTGGATAAGTTTGGACTAGTCAAGGCATGAGCTTGGGCAATAGCTTTCTTGATAACTTCAAAGATTTCTCTTCTTTTTGTTGTCTATGTGAACATCTTGTCCTTCCTTAGCATAGAAGTTAGTGGCTTGACCAACTCAGTAAAGTTAGGAATGAATCTCCTAATGACATTTATTTTACCAAATAAACTTTGCAAGTCATTCTTGTGTTTATGCAAATACAATGCTAAGATGGCATACACCCTCTTTAGATCAATGGATAAGCCTTCTTTTGAAATGCCATGGCCCAAGAGCTTGCCTTCATGGATGAAAAACACACATTTATTTGGGGTGAGAGAGATGTCAAAATCTCTACACCTTTCAAATATTTTCCTCAAGTGTTTCAAATGTTCACTTTCCTCCTTGGAAAATATTGTCACATTATCAAGATAAATAAGCATAATGTCATTGATCAAACCTTGGAAAGCCATATCCATAACATGTTAGAAGGTAGTTCCAACATTTGACAATTTGAATGGCATATTTCTATAGGCATATATTCCCCACTTAGTGGTAATGATTGTATTATATTGGTCACATTATTATACTAGGATTTTATTATATATGGAGTAGCCATCTAAGAGATAGAATCTTTCACTACCTATCACCATCTGAAGAATTTGTTCCATACTTGAAAGGGGATAGTGATCTCTCAGTGAGACTATATTTATGTCTTTGAAATCCGCACACAATTTGACCTCTCCTTTCTTCTTCCTAATAGGGACTAAATTGGCTAGCCAAGAAGAGTGTTTGATAGGGAAAATGATCATGGACTCGATCAATTTATTGATTTCCTTCCTCATGAAAGGCTCAATCTTTGGATTGATTAGCCTTTGCTTTTTCTTGATGGGTTTGGCACCTCCCTCTAACTCAATGGTGTGTTAGGCCAAGCTTGGATCAAATCCCTCCAAATCACCATACTCCCAAGAAAATACATTAGAAAACTCTTGACATAACATAATAAAAGCATGTTTTTATTAACTGGTGCACACCTTCCCAAGTGCAAATAGATTATACTTATAGATATCTACCCTTTCATAAGTCTCCTTGTTTGATATGATTTATTTGTCTCTCTTGAGTTGGTCATCATCATTAAAGATGCTCTTAAGAGCTACCAAACCTTTGGGAAGCCTGCTGGTCTTTAGTTGAACAATCTGCCCATCATATTGCTGCTACAACCTGGACTAATTTTTGGAAATGAACTTAGCTTCTTCCTATAATAAAAGTGTTAGTTTATTGTCACTTTCAAACACTTTCCAAATAGTGACATTTGATGTTATGGAGGGCCTCATAATCACCTTTAAATGATGTTGATTCTTGATTTCTCTCACCCCCTTTGGGATATCAAATTGAGCACCAATTGCTACTAGTCTATCTACATGCTTGTTCTCCTCTCTTAGAATGGAAGTGATGTTGAAAGTAGTGAATTTATCCATAAGGTCCCACACTCTATGCTTGTAAGACTTTAATAAAGAGTTCTTGGTCAAGATTTGACCTCTCACTTGGTTCACAATCAACTCACTATCTCCAAACACCTACAATTCTTTCATTCCTCTCTTCCTTGCCCATTTTAGGCCATGAAAAAGGGCCTCATACTCTTCTATGTTGTAAGTGTAAGATAACTAAAACTTGAAAGTTGAGAAGTATTTATCCTTTGAAGGTGAAACTAGTATTTCCCCCCAACCAACTCCCAACTTGTTTCTAGATCCATCAAAGAATAATTACCACAAACCACAATCCTCTTGATCTATCTTCATCAATTTCAGCATGAAAACATCTTTCTCATGCATAAAGTAGACTCCAAGACCAAATTATTCAATAAAATTGTAAGGATCATGCTCAAAATTGTCATGTCCCCATTCATATAGGAGCATGTTAGTAACTCCTACAAGGGAAGATGATGGAGATTGGTCCACCTAGAGCTCTTCCTCATCAATGATTGCATAGTTTGCATTCATCACTTTAGGTGAGTATCACTCCAAGTGATCCTTGTGGATGGTCTCTGATTCCATCTTTACTTTATTTCCATAAATTTTCCTAAAAACCATGTGAGACCAATTGGATTCCAAGTATCCACCTATCTTGGATGTGAAATCCCTTACAAGTAAAGAGTGAAGTAAGGATGAACATCTACCACTACCACATCATGGGGAATTGAGAAGGTTGGATAATCATGGAGAGTTATATTCAATCCTCTTTCCACTCCCAAGTTATTAGTTGGTGATCCATCCAACTGTAGAACTCCTTTGGTCATTTGCTCATACTTGAGGCCTAACTTATCAGCTATGCATTTGGGCATAATTGAGGTGTTTTCTCAACTATTAATGATGAAATTATGGAACAAGAAACCACCAATAATCAATAATATATAATGGAGGTACCTTCTCATCTTTATTTTCATGACCTCCCATGGAAGGAGACCCATTTACTATCAACATATTATCATTTATTATTGGGATAACTTTCTCACCTATCCCATGCAATTCCTTTTAGAGTATATCCTTTTATCATGGTAGTGTTAAAGAATCCCACAATGAGATTATCATGTCTAGCTTTTTCATTATGTTTAATACATTAATTGAATAATTAGCCCCTTTAGATTTCTCCTTAGGAACATTTTTAACCTATGGTGCAACCTAAGGAGCTGAAGCTGTAATCAATGGCATGTAATTGGGAAACTTTTGATTTGCTTGTGGTGAAGGAGACATTGTAGGTGCTTGAGTGGTTACTTGAGTGGCTACTTGAGCTTCATCAATGGCTCTCCTTTTGGACATGGTGTTGGATACAACACCAACATTTTGAATACTTGTGCTCCCTACATAGTTGACTACATAGAACTCTCCTTCTAAGTGATTCATAAGAGTGTAATAAGATCGAGCCTACCTTCTATCCATCCTAAGTTGTGTTGACATATCAAAATTTGAGAATTGGGCTACCTAATCACCTTGTGCAATCATGCTTTGATTTGGTAGCTCACTAGCATAGGCAACCTATTCTTGGCTATGTTCTAAGGGTCAATAGTTTGGCTACTCTTGCACCAAATTATTTTGAGTGGGAACAAGAGCCTTATAAGATGAAGGGTGTGTAATTTGACTTTTCCCTTAAATATAAATCTTGAAGGGATGCCTATTTACTTGCCCAAACTATTGGTAGCCCTAATTTGGTCTATAACTCTAAGCTTGTTGTCTCTTAAGGGCAACTAACTCATTAGTAACACTCTGTAGTAGGCTCTTGACTTCATGGAGATAAATTATAGGGGTAGCATCTAGCTACTCTTGATTATGTAGAGGAGCTAGGGTGGGCATAGCAGGCTAGACTAAGGGTTGTAAATCATGAAAGATTGGTATATGAGGTCTAGGATCTATCTTTTCTACTTGAACAAGGAAATTTTTAGTATCTATGACTATCTCATAAGTAGTGAGTAGAGTGTTCCCATCTATAGACTATATTACAATAGCAATGTCACTATTTAGGGCCTTCAAGTAGTAAAGGAAAGCATAGCTTGGGGTTGGTGTCACAAGAATTGGGATTCTATCTCAAATATTTTGGAACCTAGTGTTAAAATCTTACATAAACTCATGTGGGGATCTCTTCATGGTGGTTAACTACTCATCTAGAGACAAAAGGTCACTTTTTCCCCCAAACCTATCGGTCAAAAGGGTCCCTAACTCATTCCAAGAGCCAAATGAGTTCATAGGCAAGGTCCCATACTAGCTTAAAAATTTCCCTTTAAAGGATAAGGATAGAAATCTAATGGCTATAATTTCTTCAATGATATTATGATTATTGCATAGGTTTTCTATGTTTCTAATATGCTCAACAACAATTATTAGACCCTCTCAATTAAAGGGAAGAACACTTTTGAAAGTTGTCCCTAGAATTGGGTCATACTGTTGAAGGTTTAAGGGACTTTGACTATTGAAGGCCATAAAATGGAAAGCCCCAAGGGTTACCATGGTTGTGAAATGATTCAATTGGGTTCTCCTTGAGTAGGTGTATTTTATGGTTGGTTTAGGAAAGTGGCTTACTACATAAGGGTGGCTATTTGCAAACCTTAGCTTTTTCATTGAGTTCAAAGGAAACTCAATAAATTTAAAATGGACACTCCTAGAAGAAGATCTTGTAGTGACCTTTGGCATGAGATGCCAGGTTGATCACTAACTAGAGACTGAGTTCCTATTGAGGTCATAAGGTGTTGAATATAGCTCCTTCTTTTGGATTTTTTAACAATATCAAGACCAACACCAATCTTGAAACTTGAAAGATAGAAATTTGTCCCATTAGGCATGCCAAAAACTATTGATGTTGTAGATTTCACCTTCTGGAGGGAGGTTCAACTCTCTTCCTCCACATGGCACAATGGAGACATTCCTCTTGCTATGGGTTACAAACTTGAGGGATGAATCTCTAGGTTAGGGGCTAGCTCCCCTTGATGAACTGTAAGGCCCTAGATTTCCTAATAATAATAATGGGGGGATGTATAGAGAGAGAAATACTAAAATTAAAACATAACTAATGTGGTGATGCACAAAATTAGTTGGTCTACTTAGCTTTGACATACACTTTACACCAGAAAGAAACAAACATAAACTTCATTCAAATGAGAACCTTTCCTGCATTAGTGTTTCAATAGGGGATCCTATGGAGATATAGGGAGGAAGAACTACCAGAGGTGTTCTAAGACACATTATGGATAGCCTATTCACATGTGCCTATACTCTAAGCTAGACACTTCTTGTTGACCTATAAGAGAAGAACTCACAATACACTAGATATGTTGGCATAAACTTACAAAAGCATGAAAAGGAAATGACTTAACATAATATAAAACCATAGACATGAAAAAATTCAAGATCAAATGGAGGTAAAAATACTTCTTTTGATTCAAGGTAAATTTCTTCAAGGATTTACCATACAATGTTGAGAGATAATTTCTTAAATAAGAAGTTACAAATATATAGAGAGCTTTGAAATAGATAGTTGACAAGTCAAGGGATGAAAACCCATGCTAATTTAAACAATTCTCTAGATACCACAAGCCCATTCTACTACCGTATCATCCCAATTACATATGGGAGAGCCATGTTGTAGATGTCCAAGTTGTTACCCTTACTATCCTAGGCCTAAAAAAGCATGGGATACTCCTAACAATTGGCAAGGCCATCCCTAAGTTGTGTTGATTGGGTCATGCTCTCTTCAATTATAGGTAAAACTAGATATGAATTAATGGGAAAGCATGAAAACATGAGTTGATCTCCTCAATAGTTCAAAAACCAATCCTTTTATTGGTTTTTGGTAGAGATTATTCACCTAAGTTCATTTACTCTTCTTACTGATAACACTTTTTCCACTTGCCTTGGTCTGGTTCATCCTTGGGTCTACACTTTGACTTATCATGCCACTTAAAATGTTTTGAGATTTTACTTTATTTTGTTATGTGGTTGCATTCTAGGTTACCCACCTTGCTTTCTTTTACTTTGTTATTTCCCCTAGCCTTGGCCTTTTTCCTTTTGTCTTTAACCATTTGGGCTCTCAGGTGCTTGTTATTTATCAGGCCTTCAAAATTTTGGTAATGTGAATTAATTTAAATAAAAATTTTAAAGGAATTCTTTCAGAGATTTCATCTAAATAAATTCTCTTTTTGGATTGCCTTCTTCAATTTTCTTTTGGCAGGGCTTTGTGTTGTGCTTTCTTTCAGACAAAATATCTTAAGAAATTCCTTCAGACATTTTACCTGCAAGAATTTTTTCCTTTGATTACTTCTTTTATTGAAGGGAATGTGCCCTTCAGGCCTTTTGTCTTCATCCTCTCTTTCTTAAATTGCCCTTCGCAAAGGCTTCTCCCATCCAAAAGTGCCCTCCATAAGGGTAGGTGCCATTTTGAAACTCTAAAAATGACCTTTTGGAAAAGTGAAAATATTCCTCTTTCTTGACCAAGTGCCCCCCACAATGACACCTACCCTTCAAAATTTATATGACCATTGAATTTCTTCAGACAAAATGTTTAAGGGAATTCCTTCAAACATTTTGTCTGAAGGAATTTAACCTTGGATTTTCTTCTTTGAATTTCCTTCAGATAAAATGTTTGAATGAATTATTTCTTCTTGTCACTTTTCTCGAAGGGTAAGTTCACTTTGGGATTCTTGTCTTTTCCCCTTTGATTCAACTAGCTACCCTCTATAAGGGCATTTCAAGCTAAAAGTGCCGTTTAAAACTTTTGTATTGGTCCTCACACCAATGAAAATCCCTCTACAAGGTCCATTCTATCTTTTAGCATACCCTTTAGATGTTTTGTAAAGGTTTGTTTCATCTTTGAAGTGCCTCCCATAAGGGCACATACCAGTTGAGGAAATTTTAAATTACCCTACAGAATGCCTATGTGATATCCACAAAAAAATATTTTCCTTAAGAAGCGTCTAAGACCAATTTGGGATCTTTCAAAGGACTTACTCAAAAATCTTTCAAGTAAAGACATCTTAAAACCCAATTACTTCTTCCTTACCCTTTTAGGTTTGCCAATAACTCCAACTCATGAAAATTGGTAAGTAAAGTACTTTGTAAAACTCAACTTGCACTATAATTAGCTATAAATCTTTTCAAGTTTGCCAATTTCTCATGCTTATTACTTGTAAATCTTACAAGTAATGCTATTCTAAGAACCTAATTTGCTCTGTGTGTGCTGGAAAACACTAATTCTTGATGAGATAAAACTTGCAAATACACAAAGAAACTTTTTCCTTGATTTTTAAAGGGTTAAGACTTAGTTTTAGGGCAAAAGGTCATGAAGAACAAGGATTCAAGGAAAATAAGGGGGCTGCCCATTTTGTCATGTAGGATTCATAAAATGGTCAACAGTAATGAAAATACTTATATGTTCACATAGAATAATTACATATTACACAAAATATGAAAATGTAAGAGATTTCATAATAATAATTAATAGCATAGCAAAATATAGGATAATATAGCAAAGCCACATTGAGGGGGAAACCTCTACAATAATGCTATAAGAGAATAATACTTAATATGATTATCAATGACTAATCACTACCTCGTAGATATAGTCTACTTACCCATGGTTATTCCATAAGATTACCTAAATAAGAATGTAGAGAAATGTAAAAATAATATAAAAGAGCTATGTAAGCCACAACTTAGCCACACATATCCCTAGACATGGCAAAGGTTAAGGGTGTAACATTCCACTCCACTTGAAAATAGCATTATCCTTAGTGTTGAGTAAACTCTAGATGTTTCTTCATAAAGGATTCATCCTCCTAGGTGACATTTTCACATGGCATACTCTTCCATTTGATTAGGTACTCCTTTATCATTCTAGACTATAGTTACTTCGTGTGCATTTGAAGGATCAACTCAAGATCAAGAATAACACTCCCTTCCTCATCCAATTTTAGTAACTTAGTCTGATTAGCAAGTATGTGTCCAATTACTTGCTTCAAGAATGATACATGAAATACTAGATGTATGCAAGTCGATGAAGGAAAATCTAACTTGTAAGCCACATTACCAAATTTTTGTAAGATATGATAAGGACCATAATACTTAGGGGATAACTTTTTATTATTATTTTATTGCTTCAAAGATATTTTACTATATGGATGCAAGTGAACAAAGACCAAATCACTAATGTAAAAATTCCTCTCATTCCTATGATGATATACCTACTACTTCATGAGATTCTGGGCCATGACAAATTTTCATGTAAAATTTCAAGGACCTCCTATTGATGGTGAATATGTTCCTCAACTACATAAACCTTATGATGGACCTTTAAGGTTTAATTTATTGATGGAAGGTGGTATCCATACAAATCCACAAAGGGAGACATTTTAGAAGAACTATGAATATAAGTATTATACCACCATTCAATAAATGACAACCAATGAACCCATTTATCTTATTTATCAAAAACAAAATAATAGAGATATCCTTTTAGCCATTTATTTACTACCTCAATTTTTCCACATAATTTAGGATGATATGATGAGGTATGAGCCAATTTTATAGCCAAACATGTAAATGATTCAATCCAAAAATTACTAGTGAAAATGGGATCTCTATCACTAATAATGATCTTAGGAGTACCATGTGTTTTTGAACTATATTGAGAAAAGTAGAAACTACTATACTAGCAACAAATTATTGTGATAAAGAACAAAAATAACCATACTTACTAAGATGATCCACAACAACCATGATAACATTGTGACTATCAAATCTTGATAACCCTATAATGAAATCCATAGACATATCTTCCCAGTGCTAGCTAGGGATGGATAAAGGCTATGAAAGATGTAGGGTTTTGATGGTTTCACCTTTTTTTTTGATATATCATATATTTAATCACATATTTTTGTATATCCCTCTTGAGTCCTTCCCAAAAAAATCTTGCTTGATTTTATGATAGGTTTTCAAAAATCTTTAATGACCCCCTAATGGAGTTACATAAAGTTCTTAAAGGATTTTATATTTGAAAATATAATTCATACATAGGTATAATCTATCTTTGTACCATAATACATTAGCCTTCTATGTCGATTGTTCAAATCCAACTAAACCTTATTGAATATTCTACATCAAATCATAGGTAGCACTATCCTTTTCCCATTTTCAACTTGTTTCCTCTAGCCAATATGCCTACCAAATGGTCATGGCTCATAAAAATGCCTCAATTGATTCATTCCTCCTAGATAGTACATCGACCACCACTTTTTCCTTGCCTTTCTTGTAGACTATTTCAAAATAATATCCTAACATCTTAGTTGCCCATTTATATTTTTCTTTTGATGAAAACCATTTTTATAAAAAATATTTGAGACTATCATGATCAGTCATTACCTAAAAGTGATAACCCATCAAATAAAGTCTCTATTATTTGACCACATGCACAATGGCCATCATGTCCAACTCATAAATGGGATTGAGATGATTTTTACCCTTTAGTTGGAGACTTTAAAATTCAATTGTTTTACCTTTTAACATAAGCACAACACCCATACCATATCTAGATGCATAACATTTAACCATAAATTTCTTATAAAAATAAGGAGTGGCGAGTAGTGGAGTGGTACACATAGCCAATTTCAATTATTCAAATGCACTGGTAGCTATATCAATCCATTAGAAGGAATATTTCTTCAAAAATGAGGTGAGTGGGGCTATATTGCTACCATAATTTTTGACAAACCTATGATAGTAACCAATTATCCCAAAAAATCCCCTTAGTTTCTTGAGTGTCTTAAGAACTAGCCAACCCACCATTACTTGGATTTTTTAGGATCCACTTTCACTCCTTCATGTGAAAAACTATGACCCAAACACTCAACCTCGCAATCTCTAAAATTAAATTTGGAAGGTTTGGAATACAATTGATGTTGTTCTATAATTGATAGTACCTATTTTACATGTTGCAAATGGTCTTCCCAATTTTTATTGTAAATGAGGATATCATCAAAAAACACCAAAATAAATTTCTTCAAAAGTGGCCTAAAAATAGTATTCATCAAACTATGAAATGTAGATGGTGCATTTGTTATACCAAAAGGCATAATCATAAATTCATAATGGCCCTCATGAGTTCAAAAAGCTATTTTGGGTATGTCTTCATCATATATCCAAATTTGATGATACCTAGAATGCAGATCTAACTTGGTAAAATAAAGAGCACCATTTAATTCATCTATAAAATCATCAATGATAGGAATAAGGAACTTATCTTTTATAGTGTACTTGTTGATCTCTCTATATTCAGGTCACATCCTCTAAGCTTCAACTTTATTTCTCACCATGACAACTACTAAAGAATATTTACTTTGGCTATGGTGAATGATTTTTGCATCCAACATCTCCTATACCATATTTTTAATTTCACTTTTATATGCATATGATTACATGTATGGCATAATGTTGGGTGGTGTAATAATAGTAATAATAATTTTGATGGCATAATCATATATGCAATTGGGTGGAATTAATTTCAACATGTCACCAAAAACAATAGAATATGTGTCAATCACTTGTAGATTAAGAGGTGTAGATGGTTGAGTTGGCTAGACTTTAATGGAAATAATCAAGCTACAAATCCTTAAACACCATTTTAGAAAATATTGGTCATTTTATTGGAGATAACAAGTTGTGGAGATTTATCCCTTAATCCCCTTTGCTCAAATATCATTCCCTCAAAATGAAAGTGCATGAATAATTCCTGGAAAGTCATCTCAATAGTGCCCAAAGTGGTGAGCCACTATAATCCCAAAATAATGTTAGTTCCATCCATGGGAGTAGAAAACATAGGAGAGTTTAACAAGTAGTATCCTATGGGTAGTTTAATACTATGTAATTTTCCTAAACAACTAATAATATGACCATCTACAATCATGACTTGAAAATTTGGAGTAGGATAAATGAAATAGTTAAAATGAGGACCTAACTTATTATTGATGAAGTTGTGTGTGCTCCTAGAATCAATCAATATAGTGACCTTATGTTTCTTAAGGAAATGCACCACCTGAAGAGTTTGGGGATTACTAATACTTGAAAGGGTATAATATGAAATAGTAGGTTGAGATTATTCATATTCCTCCTTACGTCCTTCTGCATCCTCACCATTTGCCTCATAATCTTCATCCTCATTGGTACCTTTCATGTAAAACAACTTATATTCATCACAATGATGTCCTTTGCTCCAATTTATATCACAACTATAACACAACCATTTTTCTCATTTCTCTTTAATTTTCTAAGGTGTCAATCTGGTGGGTTGAGGAAATGATGGTGCTAGAAAGGTGCAATCACGACCAGTAGTGAAAGTTTTCCATTTGACCATTTATTTTTATTCTTTCATGCATACCCTTAAGATAAATTGTGATATAGATGATGTATTAAAAATCTAAACCTCCAATTATATTATATCTTTGATTCCACCCAAAAAAATATCAATCAAATTTTACTTAGTGATGTCTTCCACCTATAAGGAAAGATTTTGAAATTGATAAATATAATCATTCATAGTTCTTATTTGACATAGTTTGGATAACCGGTTGAAGTAGTTATTAGAGACATTATTTTGATAATGATCTAATAACTCATCAATTAAAATATACCATGTAATAATAGCACCATTCATTTTATTTTGAGCACACAACCAATGATAACAAATGAACTACTAAGGTTCTAAACACAAATAAGCCACTATCACCTTCTGAGAAGTAGGAGTTTGGTGTAGATCAAATAAATTATTAATTTTGGTAATATATGTGAGAGGATACTTATAATAAAACTTACTCATTTCCACTTTTGCAAACATCAATTTCACACTAGGATTGGAGCTATTAGTGTTGAGAGGAGGAGGACCTGGATGATGAAGTGGAGGGTTGTTTGGCTATAGTTGAGATGAAATGGTAGCCATTTATGTAATGATATGATTCAATTGAGTATGCACCACATTAATCTATATGACCATCCTAAAATATCAATTTGAATTGAAAGAAAGTCATCCTACTACACCAAGCCCTTTATGTCATCTTAAAGTTGAGAGATCAATGGATTTGAAGTTCTAGATTCTATGTCATCCCTAAGAATATTAGGAGTTTCTTTCCCTCATATTTTTCCTTAAGTATTAGGACCTACCAAACACAAAACCTTAGAGGTTTCTTTCCCTAAAAAATGTGTACCAAGAGATGGTATCATTGTGATCACCCCTCCAAGATGAATCTAACAACTATTTTTGTGCACTAAGTTGAAATATTTCAACAATAGAAAAGTGTATCGATAGAATATATCATTATGATTATCTCATCAAGATGAATCTAATGATTGAAAATGTGTAAAGGGAAATTTTTTTATAGACTTTTTTTTGTTTTTATTTATTATTTTAAAAAAGCGGTTCTAAAAATATTACACAAGCAAAAAAATTAATTCTTACGAGATTGAAAGATATGTCTTTTTTACCCTTCCACTCTTAAAAGTTATACCTCGCTAGGTAAAAAAAAATGCCATAATTTCTAAAATTAAAAATCTTATACCACTTGAAATTAAATTAATTATATATTTTCATAGAATAATCAAAGATAAGAGATCACACAATAATAATTGATAGAGGAGCAGAATAATGGACAATATAACAAAGCCAATTTGAGGGGGGAACCTCCACAATAATGAAATAAGAGTATAATACGTAATATGATGATCAAGTACTAACCACTACCTCCTATATATAGTATACATAGCCATTGTTATTCCATAGGCTGACCTAACTAAAAAAATAGATAAATTTAATAAGAATAAAGTAGAGGTATGTAAGCCATAAGTCGGCCACACATATCCCTTGCCACACCATGAGTTTTTATATGTTGACAAACCATAATGGATTTATGCATAAATAATCCATGCTTACTTACTATCCTCTTAGATTAATTTGACCATGATCTTTAGATTTGGAATCACTTCAACTGAAGCCATGACATTCATTTAATGTAATTATTGTAACATTCTAGATTTATACAAGTCCTACTAGTTTTTATTAAAGATGGACAATACCCCATAAAATGCCATCACATCAAATTAAAAAACTAAAAAATATTAATTTTAATCTCACTTTTAATATTATAAACCATCTTTTAGGTCATTAAATAGATGTCTTTTCTCTAGTTTATAGTTACTTGTCCCTTCGTATTTTATAATTATATGGTTATTAAACATCAAGACATCAAGATCAATTTCAGAAGCAATTAGATTTCTCAATAACCATGCTTGTTTTATTTACCATAGAATATTTTATAAATACCATATACTTTCATTTCCATAACTTATTTTAAGTTAGATAATCACCTAGGATAGAAAAATAAAAAACATAATATATTTTAATTATTTTACTACATATTATTATAAAGTGATATACCACAAATATGATTTGATGTTCATGAAATATGGAATATACATTTTTACATATACCTACACCTATTTAATTACTTCACAATAAATGGAAGTTTTATAATAATACTCTATTAAAACTTATATAAGGAAATAAAATCTTTGAAACACTCATTTACTTATTAGACTATCTTAATGCAAAGACAATGTAGCTGTAGTAATATATATTTAGAATGAGGCCTAATTTCAACCATTATGCATAATGTACAATATTTCCATTTATAAACTAACCAAAACTAAAATATCAAGTGATTTTATCACTATTATGTTTACAAACAATATAATCTTAATGCAAACATTACCATCTAGTGAGTCACCTTGTTGAAATGCCACTCATCCATTTAGAATAGTAGAATTGTATTGAATCATTAATTTTTCATCCATAATAGAATCAAATATCCAATCCAAAAATCAAATTAATCATTCATTTAAAATGTCTCAAAAACAAACTATAATCTTAATTGATAAATTAATATAATAATTCAAGAAACTATAATAATGATTAAAATTGCATCTTATCTACAAGTTCCAAACTAATATTTTTTAGAACTAAATACAATCCTTAATGAAGTAACTTTAAAAATAAAAATGAATAAAAAGAATAATTGAATTGACACAACCCTAAAGGGATATATTTATTTTATCTTACATTAAGTTCCATATCGATATTGGTAACAAGAACCATATGAGCAATAAATACAAGTAATACTAATAAACTTTCAACAAGTCAAGTTAGATATCCAACTTTTTAAATGTAAATAAAAAAAATATAAGAATAATATTATTAAATAAATAACTCAAAACAAGTATTATATATTTAATTTAAACCATTTATAATTATATATATTACCATTATCATTCTATATGTTAGCTAGACCATATAAACATAGGAAATATATAATCGTTGAATAGTCACTTGTTAACTTAACTCTGCAATCCTATTAGAGTAGTTAGAGATCAAGCCTTTATATTATTAAACATTATATCGTGTGTGTGTGTGTGTGTGTGTGTGTGTGTGTGTGTGAGTGTGTGTGAGTGTGTGTGTGTGCATGTGTGTGTGTGTGTGTGTGTGTGTGTGTGTGTGTGTGTGTGTGTGTGTGTGTGTGTGTGTGTGTGTGTGTGTGTGTGTGTGTGTGTGTGTGTGTGTGTGTGTGTGTGTGTGTGTGTGTGTGTGTGTGTGTGTGTGTGTGTGTGTGTGTGTGTGTGTGTGTGTGTGTGTCTATGTAACATTATTAAAATAAATACACCAATTACATATTTAAATGACTTCATGACACATAATTCTACTTCAAGTAAGCCAAAAATAACAAATATCCTAAAGGTGAAAAACAAAATAATATACATGATTTGATCATACCAAATTAATTAAACATAAATATGATATTATACTAAACATTCCAAATTAACATTGAATTATATGCAACACTAAAATAACTTATAACATAATCAAGTAATGAATGAATAAATTATAATATAAGCATGTAATTAATTATTAAATACAACTCTTCACTATTGAAAACAACTTCCAAATTTACAATTAAATAATAATACCATATGCATCAATAACATGCCACCTAATATAATCCAATTAGAAAGAGAAGATTACTTATAGAAAATAAAATCCTCATACCTAGTCCTATGAGCCCAACCATTAGTGGTCCTAACAATCCCAACCATTAACTTGGTGGTGGAAAATTAGACCCCTGATCTTGGAGAAAGAGCATGAGAATGTTCTATGAAATTTAATCCATTACTTAAAATTGAGACAACTATGACAAAAAAAGTAACAACACAATATCATCAACCCTCAATTAATAATTTAAAGAAAGAGACTATCGAATTATCCAATCATTCCACTAGAACATAAACACATAACCAATCAATAGCCTATTAGAATATTAATATAAATAGATGTCATCAATTTACACCAATTCAATTAAACTAACTTTAGTTAGACCTTACTTAAAGAGAATACCATCATTTAGTTAAAACAAGGATTTATCAATGAAATAAAATTAATAATTAAAGCTAGAATAAAACTTCCAACTTACACCTAAATGCTATATAACCTCGTTAGAATCATAAAAACACCATAAAGAGTCAAGAAATTATTTATACTACAACATCCTTCAAAACCCTTATAAAATACCAAACACTTTACCTAAGAAAAACACACTAGTAACATTAAACACCATGCTTAGCCACTCATGTTCCTAATCATTATTATAAAATAACACAATAGCTATAAAATTATTAAATAACCACCTTTAACCATAATAAAAACAAAAAAACTTCACAACATAACATTCACCAATCCCAAGATAGAAACAAATGACTAAAATAACATTCCAACAAAAGATGATTGAATCATCCAAGGAAAGTCTAAAGTGTCCTTCATTACCCAATAGGGTTTCAAATTTGATGAGACCAAAATACCACTTAGACATTAAGAAAAAAATAAATAAAACCCAAAATTTAATAGACATTTCCCATCTAGGGTTTCAACCAAATAAAAACTTCTAGTAGTTATATAGGGTCAAGCCCAAAATGGTAGAAAATAAGAAAACAAAACTATACACCTCAAACCTGATACCCAAAATACATTCAAAAACTCATGTAATGTTAATATGTCTATAAAATGGTTATAAGGTGATTGAAGTTTCAATATGAGGTCTTACCAAATATTTTTAGCTTATGTTTTTTACCAAGAATAAACCATACTTGTAGTCCTTCATCCATTTTCAAAAATTTAAAGCATTACCTACTTGGAATCACATGTTGTCCTCATAAATAAGGGAAAATGGTGAAAATGTGTTTCTTTTTTTATTATTTATGGCCACTAAAAAAAACCAATAACCCCTTCCTTTTATACATATACCCCATTTTTACCTTGATTCCATTAATGGCATATGTAGTAAAAGTTTCCATTACTCCTCTTATACCACCTTTTTTCCCTAGGAATTTAACCCATCTAGTTGGTATGAGCCTAAAGGTCAAATATCCTCCAACACTCCATGCCCCTACTTATTAGATGAGTAAAAAAAAAAACAAAAAACAATGATCACAAATTAAACCTAAAATCACATCGACCAATATTGGTCATGATGTTTATGGGTAGATCAAAAGGCCCAAGAGTCCTATACACCATCAAGACCTTCAAACCAACCTAGATAAAATAATACCATTTCCCAAAATTTAATGCATGGTTATATCATCATGATCACTTAAGGGGTTAAAAATATTTAATAATCATGTCTTAAATAAGTTATTTTACATAAGCTAAAGATACAACAAAATAAACAATCCAAAATGACACTACACCCACATAAGGCACAACTAGATCACATGCTAACATTGAATGTGAAAACACCAACAAGCATATGGGAAAAAAAATAACTAGGCCAAATTAACATAAAATCAATTGCATAGACAAATGCATGAATGATAAAACAATACTTATAGTGAAAGAATGACCAATAAAATGAATTTGATAAATAATCATCAAATCAAGACTAAAAGAGAATAAGGGAGATGATATAATGTATTGGGATGTAATTGCATTATTTCAAGTATTATTTCATCTGCATATTCATAAAAATTTATTTATCACCCTAGTTTTTGAAGTCCACCACTAAAATAATTTCATACATCTCATTTTTGTAGCCATGATGATAAACATAGCAGTGTTGAATGTGGTATTATGTAAAATAACATAGTTTGAATTATATATAATGTAAGCATAATATATTTAACTTTATATAATCATCCAATATGGTATGATTCATCAATATCATAGAAAGACATGGATTTGAAACATAATGTTATCATCATAATCACATATATATATAATGTAGTGTGAGTGGGCATCAAAATAAAGAAATATATGTTATAAAACTAACATAAGTAACAACTAAATATTTGATAGTATCAGGTCATGACACCCTACACCATTTTTATCTTCTTATTGTGACCCAATGTATCATGTTTTATGTCTCTCTAGGTTCACTTTCACAAGGTTGATTTCTTCTTTAATAATGATGACAAGTCTTGAATAGTTCATTAAACTAATAATACACATGATACGATAATAGGTCAAGGCATATATGATCCAAAATTCAAATCATATTTACATTTCAACCTCCACTCCTATTACCCTAACTTAATATAACATTCCCATCTAAACTCCTCCTAAATCCATGACTCTAGTGTCCTCTTCACTAGTTCAATATTCCATTTCCACCACTTCAAGGACCCTTGGACTACTACATGGGGTAGATTAGATAGACATCTTACACGATGATAAAATGTAGAGGCTCTAAATGGTTTACCAATGTGACCTAGGTATACATCTCAAATTTGACAAAGTAAATAAGAAGATGAGAATGGTCATGACCACAAAGTTCACATAAGGAGACTATGTATTTTTATAGATGAAGGAATATTTATTTTCCTTGAGTATAAAAAGAAGAAATATAAGAGATAAAAATGTTGTTGAGTACCCAATCTATATTATGATGGCCTCCCTTGAGATAAATGATAAAATCATAAGGTAATTTTAGGAGCACATTAAAACATAAGAATCCAAAGTAGGGACCACCATCCTAGCTAACCTAGTGTATAAAGTGGAGGGATAAATATTATAATTATGACATGATTTAGAATAAGCTATGAAAGCTTTGCAAAAGATTATTGTGATTTACTAGGAAGCATGGGTGTATTTAGAGTAGATCATTAGAATGGATAACTTGTTGAATAAAATGGAAATATTAGTGAATAAGGGGATGTTCCATAAATTAAATATTATTTTAGTAATTCACCTCATTATCTATAAATCCTATGTTGTGACTATGAGAGCCTCCTTAAAGGAATAGATGAGATACATAAAGGGAAATGTGACCCACTTGGAGAATAACAGAGAGAATAAATTATCCTACTTTAAATAGGTCAACATCACTATAATATTTAATCAAGATGTCATGGTTATTTACAAATATGAATTTGAGATGCACCTTAATAAATTAAAAACAAAATTTAAAATAAATGTCAAAAAATCCTACTTAGATAGTGAAACGAATATTCTAGACTTAGCCACTCAAGCCACCAAATTAATCAACAAGGTGAATGTTTTCAAAAATAACCTAGATGTCGCACAAAAGAGCCATGCATAAATGTGACACACAGAGAGGTGTTATTTTGGGAACCCTTATCAACCTTGTTAAGTTGAACTAAGATGCTAAGATGGTTTCAAAAGATGTAGTATAAAAATAAGGCTAAAGGTAGTTATGTGGTGGTCACATAACAACCTATAAATCAATACCAATCATCATGTCTCTAAATGGTCTAGATATATGGTAATATTATTTTTTTAATTTATTCTCTTGCTCTCATTTATTATTATTTGATACATATTTGTTATTATAATAATATGGGAAATGATGGCTAACAGTGGGATCTCATATCTTGGATGGAGAGTCTCATCTTCTTTTTTAAAATATAATACCTTTTATGACATTGTATTATGGTTGTAATTTTAAATGAAAAATATGATAACTTTTGGAATTTAAGAGACCCTTTATGATGTGAATATATATTTATTATATATAACCCCATTTGTGATTTTGATGGGTTATTTTACTCTTTTTAAGGTCCCTCCATGATTATTAATATATATGTATTTAATGTTTATTAATATTATAAGTTTTGTGTGTGTGTGTGTGTGTGTGTGTGTGTGTGTGTGTGTGTGTGTGTGTGTGTGTGTGTGTGTGTGTGTGTGTGTGTGTGTGTTTGTGTTTGTTTGAGTAGGTTGAGTTAATTTTTAACCTGCTAATATATACAATTTTTTGTGTTTGTTTAAAATATTTAATAACTATATATGTTTACTAATTTTTTTTTGATAATCTATATTAAGATATATAAAGTTACAGGGATCATGCTCATCACTAACATCCCCAGACACTTTTCCTTGTTCAGTTTAATTTGAGTCCAAGTAAATAAACCTATACACAGGTAATCCTTAGTAAAGTCTATATATAGTCTATGAAATTAATTTTAACTCCCACATAATTTAATAAATTTTCCTTTTATTCCTTACTCACTCTCATTTTATTTTATTTTACTCTATTCACACTTAGATTTGAAAATCGTCACTAGTATTTCCTTGGGTAAAATTATAAATATATCTATAGACTTTATAGTTAGGATGCATGACTAATATCTATTGTGATACAAAATATATAAGCTCAAAATTATTTCCAATGGGATACATAAGAGAGCCCAAAAATTTAAATCATACCATGGATTACCTTTGGTAATCTTAAAATAAGAGGGTGAAATCCACTGGGACCTTTTGTGTCCATAAAATTCATAAAAAAAGTTTCATCCATAAATATAAATTTTATCTTGTTGTATTATTAGTGAGGTTAAAATATTACACCTTTGATCTTACAAAACCTAGTACTTGTTATGAAATGATATTGTGAAAGAATATTGATATCATAAAGTGTCCATATGGTCACCATTCCATCTCACCAAAGTACATGGGTAACTAACTAGTGCAATCATTTAGTAATATAAGAAGTATTTATAAGTATTGGGATCACTTACATGTACTAATATATAATTATTTTCAAATATAATATATGTTTCCATATATTTAACAATATTTTCTTCATTTATTTATTTATGTAGCTTGTATGAAGAAGAAAAAATATTATACTGAGGTGTCTAATATTCATTTCGTTATAATACCAAGACTTAAAAAATATTATATTGTCATTGTATCAAAATCTAATGTATCTTATTTTATAAACTAAATTTTATAAAATTATGTGAAAAATATCTAAAACTAAATTTAAATAGGTAGTTAGATTACTAGTTATAACTCCCAATATTATATAAAAAATTGTAAATTTGACTATCTACTAAGTGATAATGATAAATAATGGAAAAATGTGTGTATAAACAATTAAATTAAATAAATTATCATAAATATTTGAAATACTTTAAAAAAATAGATATATTTTAAACACTACTTGAACCTATAAGAATGTCACAATATTCTTTTGTAGCACTATAAATTCATTTAGAGATCACATAGTACCTTTTGTGTGTTGTATTTTATATGGAAATTAAATTTTTCATAAACAACTAATTATAATACTACCATTTAACTTATAATTCCAAAAAACCTATGAAATTACTATTCATTTACCTTGATACAACTCTAGATGATCTTGTGATGTTGAAAACATAATTTAAGGTTTTTTCAAAATTCATGTGTTTTTCACATGGGACCCTTATTATTTTGAAACAAACTAATTATGTTTTTTTTAAAATTTATTTTACATGATAAATAATATAAGATGTTTTATAAAATAATGAATGAAAAAAATTGTGAAAAATTACAATAACTAGTTACCATTAGAAACAACAACAACTATTTGGTATAAGAAGTGAAATAACTATTTTTTGTGAAAAATAAAAAAACATATTTATTGTGGTAAATCACAATAGATAGTTTATATGGATAATTTAGTACGTAGTTTCTATAAGAATTATAGAAACTAGTTGATGTAGGAATATATTTTTTGTAACGAGATTGATGAGAGTAATTAATAGTATTTTGGTCATAGTTTCTAATGAAACATTATGTCGATGCAATTGGAAATTAAAATAATATTATATTCATATGGATTAATTATGGAATAATTTTTATTTAGATTAAAATTTTGAGACCTTCAATCTGAAATATAAAATATTACAAAACTAAAAGAATTAAACTAAAAAACTAGGACTAATAGACATTATTGTTGATATATCTCCTAATTAATTCATATTATACTTATTTAAATCTATATGTTCTTAGGCCTACACTTAACTCAACAAATCTATATGTTGTTAATCAAACCTTGCATTATAAGTTTTCCTAGGATGAGATCATTGATATAGTCAATCCTTGCCTAAATAAGATTGAAGGCTCTAAAGTTATATCCTACATCCTTTTTTTAATATTTTTTCCTTTTTTCCATGCTTTTTGTGACTTGACTGTCACTTCTTACCATTTCCCAATTTGGCATATGTGAATGTGATGACCTAAACCATCCTAATTATACCAAGTCATCCCATACCATTTGATATGTATGATAATAGGGACCAATAAAGATAGAGTGAGAGAGGAAAGAACCAAGTAACAAATTTTATTATCCATAATTCAAGTTAGTGCCAACTATTGTCATATATATTATTACATTCATGATAGAGTCTTCCTTTGTACATAACCCTCTTATAGGGAACAATGATATTAGTAAAATTTCATGTATTTGTATTTGTAAATCCTAAAAGGAATAGGTCCAAAACCCTTTCTAAAAAATCCATTAAAACTATATCAAACTATGTATGTATAATTCCAATGTTTGAATATGTAGTTCTAACTTCCATAGTCAGTTCATGAACCATAACTTTGTATTTTTATGATTTGATGGAAGAATAGGTCAAGAAAAATTAATAAGGAATAATTTATGTATTTATTTCCATCATATCAAATAAGTATATATACAAATAAATACTACATATTATGGGAAAATGACATAAATAAAATCATATTATGAATTTAACATATTACATGAATAACGCTACATGAAAATATAGTCAGTCAAAACATGTGACAAATGATTCTTCATATGGCATCAATGGTACATGTGTTGATCTTCTCTTTACATAGCTAGTTATCCAGATTGAACAAAAAGTTAACTAAAATCCTATAAGGCCTATAAATGAGTTTAGAATTATATAAATAATCACGGTGTGATTGTTTTAACTCTTTTAAAATTCTTTAGTTTATTTATTGTTTCTAAAGTTCTAATTTGGCATGTTTTATACATTTTTACATTATGGTAGATTTAAAATTACTCTTTTACATTTTTGAATACTAGACAATCTTAGTGCCTTAGAATTTATCTCATTTTATTTATAAATGCTTAAAAAATTAAACATTTTTGTGAACCCAACATATATACATATAAATAAAATAATGTGCACATAGAAATATTTACACCTCATTATGATATTATAATTGAAAATTATGATTGAAAACATTATTTAAATAGTTTATAATTTGAAATTAATGTATTTTTAATTACAATTCATGACCATGATATACCTAATGATACATCAATAATGGTATTTTATACATACATTATTTTGTGATGAAGGGGAATATTCAATGTCTTAATTTTGAGTTGTGTTAGGTGATAGGGGTCATTTATATTTTATTTATCATGGTTAGGAGTCATAAGTATTTATATTTTTAAATTGGCATTTTTCCACCAAATTTTGCTTCTTTCTAATTTTGAGATATGTTGTCAAGTTTTGGTCATGGGTAGAAGGATTAAATGATTTAATCCTATCGTTTAGACTCTATAATGGGTAAATATCACTATTTTAAATACTTGATTAATATTATGAGTATTTTATATAAGGTTGATAGAGGTTAGGGTAGTTAGGGGTCTCTCAACATTCTTGAGAGGGAACAAGAACCATTGGATGTAGTTATAGGTTTCATGTATATGTAAATGTTTACGTAAGAGATAATGATGATGGTGTATTAGAGGATGTACAGGTGATAAACTCAATGAATAAATAAATAACACATCCATTTCTCAAATTAAAAGTGACACCCTATTTATATATGTCTTGTATTTTGTGATCAAGAAGATTAGCTATGTACACCTTTTGAACATGTATTTTATGTTCATTGAGACTGAGTTTGCATTATTAAATGAGAAGATGATTATTATGGACTCATATGATGTATGTATTTTAATAAAAAAATGAAATCAAGAAAATATTACCTCACCTTTGGGTGTTTAATGATATAGATCCTATTTCCTACATGTGTGCATCAGAGTATGAGTGTGAAAGAACGATCAAAGAAGAAAGACTTAATGAATATATACTTATGAGGATCATTATGCCTTTTTTGAGTTTAAAAAATTATTTATTATTTTTATGAAGTATTTACTTATTTGATTTCAAAGTCTTTTATGAAGGTTAATGCTACAAACTATGTATACTCTATTTTCTGAATTGAAGGAGATAGAATGTACTCTATGTGTGAGGAGGATTGTATTAAAGTTTGCATGAGATACATGAAGGATTTGTTATACCTTGTTTTAAATTTTTTTATAACTTCTTATGAATTTGAAATTCATTTAGACATAATTTTATTACGGTAATGTGTTCAAACCTTGTGATAGTCAAAGTTTATACACATAGTCAAGTTGATAACTTAACTTAAAAGTAGAACAAAGGCTTTAAGTGTGAAATACAATGATTTTAAAAGGTGTGTGGGGACAATAAATAAATTAACCAAATTTTATATTACTTTTAAACCACTTTTAGAACATATAACATTAAATTTCTCCTTCTCAGGTGACTACAGATTGTGTT
>JARHVA010009661.1:75000-135000 GCA_037957365.1 Torreya grandis
TTTTGAAAATAAGTTGAAGTTTTATGATAAAATAAAAAATCTTAAACTAAGATTTAGGTATGGGTAGGTGGGAAAAATTATCGTGTTATTTAAAAATGACACATAGTGACCATCAATGGTTAGGTATGACCATCAACAGTTAGGGTTAACCATTGATGGTTATTGTTAGATTTGGTTTGGGGAAAAAAGTCTATTGGGGAGTTTACAGAGAGGTTTTAAAAGTGGTGCTAGGGTTGAATGTTGGTTTCAAGATAGAAAGTAATGCTCATAGGTATTTGATTTTGGATTTGGGTGTTTGGGTGATTGGAGTAGGCTATGGGTGGTTTTGGGTAGGAGATGAAGTGTCTGGAGTTACAAAAATCCAACACAAGGAATGAAATGTAGAGAATGGGAATGCCATAAGCACTAAAATAAATAAAGCTAATCATTGAATCTTGATAAAATAACATAGATAATTAGATTTTAGGTTTTTTTGGTCTGAGGAATGCTTAGGTTAGATGAAAGCTATTATGGATCCTGGAGTAATGTTAGTAGAGTATCAATACATTAGCTTAATATAGTGAGTTGTATAAGTACACTAAGTATCTAGCTTGATTCCTAGTTCATTGAGAAGATTTTAGATTTGTTCAGGAGTAAGAATATCTCACACAAGAATATAATTCAACCTCTTCTTCATATCTTAATATAAATCAAAGGAGCATTCAAATAAAAGAGTTTAAAGAATAGTCTAACATGCATTGATGATGTGAACAATAGACTAAAAATAAATCCTAGTGATCAATGAGTGAGTTGTAGTCAAGTTAAAGTTGAATCCTTAGATCATTCACTCTTGAGGAATTTTTTTTGGTTGCATTAACTATCAATGATCTGGGTCAACCATCAATGGTCAAGGTTTGACCATTGGTGGTCATGGGGACATAGTCAAAATTGGCTAAATTTAGCAAATTTTATGAATGATTGGTGGTTAATTCCCTAGGAAATGGTCCAAGGTTAATAATGGGAGAATTTGTAAATAATCTAACCCAAAGGGGACAAATGGGTAGTTTAAAGGTTAATGCGACATCTAGAGCCATAGTTTATAGTTTTCTAGTGTCTAAATTTTTCCTTTTTTTATTATGTAGTTTGTATCAACAAGCTACAAAACAAAAATAGAAGGTTGGTAGAAGGTTGGATTCCCCAAGAATGGGAAGAGTTATTTCCCTTACAAATTGGTAATTGATGAGGTGAAACATAGTTCATGGTGGGTTTGAAAAGTGGATAAATGGGTGTAAATATTGGTTGGGTGGGAATTTAAATGCAAATAAGTACATAAAATATGACTAAGTGTGATATCATAGATTGTGCATAGACTAGGATACCATAATTGAGGTAGGTGGTAAGATAAGGTTGGATTAAAAGGATAGGTAATGAGGTAATTAGGCAATAGAATTAAGCATAGCTGATATGGGTGAGGTTAGTTGATATGTTTCAATAAAAATATTCTTTTATTTTCTTTAGAAATAAAGTTGTAAAACTTAAAATAAGGGTGAGGTTAGTATAACCTAATGTGTTATGCGCACATGAATAATACAATTGTAGATAATCCTCTTTATCTGGGGAGGATGACTTGTAGATAATAACTCAATCTAGAAAATGGTTGATTAGTGAGATAGTAGGGTGGATTGCTAGCATAAGCTAGATCTAAGAAGCACAAGTTTCCTTAGAAGCTATCAATCCAAACTTTTAAAATACTTAAGTTTTGATAAATTAAAAATAAATGATTATTTGAATAATAGAGGGTACTAAAATGCAATACAAGAAATGCTAGAAAATAGACAAATGATTTTGATTAAAAATAGCAATAAATGATTGAATACTAATGATAAATTACTCAAACTTGATTCAAAAAATAAGTTAAAGTTCTATGATGAAATTGAAACTCACAAACTAAGATTTGGGTATGGATAGATGGGTCAAACTATATTGTTATTATAACATGACACATAATGACCATCGATGGTCAGGTATGTCCATTGGTGGTCAGGGCTAATCATTAGTAGTTAGGTGACAATCATTAGTTACTATTGAATTTGGTTTTGGGAAGATAAGTATATTAGGGAGGTTATGGAAAGATTTTGGAAGTAGTATTTGGGGTTGAATATTATTTGAAAAATATAAATTAATGCTCAGAGGTATCTCATTTGGGATTTTGGTGTTTGGGTGATTAGAATCAGCCATGGGTGGTTTTTGATAGGAGATGAAGTGTTCAGAGTTGATAAAGACCAACATAGGGAATGAAGAGTAGAGAATGGGAATAACACTAACACTAAAATAAATAAAGTTAATTACTAAATCTTAATTAAAAACACAAATACTTAGATTTTAGGTGTTGCTAGTCTGAGGAATGCTAAGATTGGTAGAAATATATTATGGATCCTACAATATTGTCAACAGAGTAATGGTACCTTGGCTCAAGATAGTGAGTTGCAAAAGTACCCTAAGTCTCTGGTTTGGTTCCTATTATGTTGAGAAGCTTTTGGATTTTCCTAAGAGTAATAATATCTCACAAAATAATCTAATATAACCTCTTCTTCATATATTAATATATAAGAAAGGAGCATTGAAATAAAAGAGTTTAACAAACAATTTAAAGAATAGTCTAACATAGATTAATCATGCAAATAATGGACTAAAACTAAATATCTAGTGATCAATGAGTGAGTTAAAGTCAAGTTTTAGTTGAATCCTTTGATAATGCAGTCTTGAGGTAGTGCTTTTAGTTTTATTAAGTAATGATCGATAGTCTGGGTCAACCATTAGTGATTGAGGGCTGATTGCTAGTGGTCAAGGGGACATAGTCAAAATTGGCTAAATTTAACCAATTCTATAAATGATTGGTAGTTATTTTTTTAGGAAATGTTATAAGGTTAATAATGGGGAATATTTTAAATAATCTAACCCAAAGGGGTCCAAGGGGTGGTTTAAAGGTTAATGCAACATCTAGATCCATAGTGAATGGTTTTCTATTGTCTACATTTTACCCCTTTTTGTTATGTAGTTTGTATCATCAAGCTACAAAAAAGAAATAGAAGGTTGTTATAAGGTTGGATGCCATAAGTATGATAAGTGTTCCCCCTCAAAAAACCAATTGATGAGGTGAAATAGAGTTGATGATAGGTTTGGCAAGTGGATAAGGGGGTGTCAAGGTTGATTGGGTGGGCATTTAAACACAAATAGGTGCATAAAATGTGACTAATTATGATATCATATATCATGCATAGACTAGGCTAAAATATTTTATGTAGGTAGTAAAATAAGGTTGGACTAGAAGGATAGGTGATAGAGTAACAAGGCCACATTATTAGGCATAGCTGATATGGGTTACTCATAAAAACTCAAGTCTCCTAGGCAAGGTTTATGTATTTATAGATATCCAAAAATTGGATGTGATCCTAAGGAAACAAAAATCATTTCAATTATCAAGAGTGAAAAGGATCATGCTTTGAGGTACCTAAATGGTTAGTGCATAAAAGTATCATAAGTTCATCAAATATGGCAAGGTAATCAATGTAGTCAAAATGACCAAAGGCAAGGTTGGGTCATTAAAATAAAGGTGATTGTAAAGGTACCATAGTGTGATCATTATAAACAAAGGCATAAAAATGGACTGAATGATCAAAAGGTGAGTTATTTAGTTAAAGGGAAAGTTAGGATAAGTGGTCCTTTAGGAAAAGGATATGCTAGGATGGTAAAATCCAATAGGGGTCGATCATCAATGATCAGGGTCAACTATCGATAGTTACCTAGTGATCATCAATAATCAATAAGAAACCCTAAAAGGGAAACTATAGAAGTTTAAAGTGGGTTATTTTCTCATTTTAAAATTAACCCATGGTGGTTTCCACTTTTGTATTGTGGAGAACTAGTGACAACTATATACCAAGAGTTTCATGTGAGTTGAGTGAGCTAGGTGAGGATTATCTGATCAATATTTGACATGAGAATTTGATGTTTGACTAAGGTGAGTTATAGAAGGTCAAATAGCTAGCAAAGATATAGTAAGGTAGAGGAGAAGTATGAGGCCAAGTGGTAGTAGTGGTGTTGAGGGCTCCACCATAAAATAAGACATGTAATGAGATAGGGGATGCCTTGAATTTCATTTATTATTTTCATTATCTATTATGTGTGTGGGTATACATTTGTAAAAATTGGGTTTTAGGGTATGGATAGGGAGAATTAGGTAGAGGGTGAAATTTGTTGATTAGAAATGAAGGTTGTGTAATAATAGATAGGTTATAGGTAAACATTTATTTTTGGGTTGAGGTTTTTAGTGTGGATGAGTAGGTTATATGGAGGCCATATACCATATTTATAACATGGGTAGGCTATGATAGGCATACCTTGTCACTATAGAATTATAGGTGGATATATGGGAGATGAGAACATGAGGTAGATCTCATCCCATTTAACAAGGTGAGGAGATAGTTTGGGCTAGTATAGGGTGTCCCAGATGATTTTCCAAGGTATAAGAGAGAGGATGTCAAGGCACCATTACCTCTACCATATCTTGATGAGATAGAGATTGATCATGAAGACTTACCAATGGTCATAGCTATTAGTGATGTAGGGGATATGTAGGAGTACCTTGTATGGTTTTAGGTGAATTATGTAGTGCTAGTGTTTGAGGGAGATGATGGATAATATCATGATCTTAATGTAGAAATGGATGAGGGAGATGGGTATGAAATGTATGTAGATTCCCTAAATAGGCAGGCACTCATTATGGAGAGAGATTAGATTAGGGAATCTCTAGCTATAACACAAGCAACATTAAAAATGATGACCCTAGAGTGAGACATTGCATAGGGTCAAGTGGATACCCTTACACAAGAGAGAGGCCAAGTATGAGTGTAGCTATCCTTGGTCACACAAGAGAGGGATAGATTGAAACAAAGAGTGGTGATGACACCTTCATGACCAACTCAGACCATCCCTATGTCTATGTATGTGGCCATGATGGAGGAAATTAGATACTATAAGGCATTGGTATTTAGATAGCTTCTAGATGAGCCTAGATATGTTACGTAGAGAGTAGAGGTTATAAGGAAAACTAATAGTGCTACATTGGGTAGTGGGAAGCATCTATGGGTGCAAAAATAGGTTCAAGAGATAGACAGGCTTTAGGAAGTAATAGTTCCCCTCCACCTTAGAATCTTAATAGATGCCTATCTTGATGTACTATATGATTTTGATACCAGTCGATGATTTAATGTAATGAGATGTAAATAACTTTGTGAGATACATGAACATTATGTTATATATATGATTATTTATGATTTATGAGTTCATGATGTGATTATGATTGTGGATGTGGTTTAAGGTTATGGCTATTTAATTCTTATGTTCATGATGCGATGATTTTGTGTAATATGTTAGGGTATGATTATGATGTTGATTAGTATTTTCTTTATGAGCAGATGTATTCTTGTATAGATATTAGATATGTGGATGTGTTTAAATTAATGAACCTATGTGATCCTTTATCTAGATAGACATGTAATGGATAAAATATGTGGGTGACTCATTGATTTAAAAATGTGATAAATGGTTATGATTATTTATATTAGTATGATTGTTCATTATATATATGATATGATTTTTGATGTATGAGATGGTTAATTCATTATAATGTTTTTAGGATTAAAAAACTTTACAAACAATGATAAAATGTCATTCATTAAACAAAGCACATAATTTTTATTGAAATGAATTTCATTTTATTAGATGAATATGGGAATCTTAAAAACATATAAATTAAGTTTAGATTTTACTAGATGTGAGAAAAGATAAGAAAAGATAAAACAATCAAAAGACCAACGTCTTACTGAATGTATCAATAAGTAGGTATGATAAATAAGAATAAGACATGATGTTTTTTTATTGGTGAGGACCAAAAAAAATGAAGTTAGATCAGATTATGAATATAATCCCTTCACATGATTCACATTAGCATTTGTTGATTGGTAAAAAAAAAAATCTTGATCACCAAGTGTCAAGTAAGCTAAAAAAAACCTTGTTTAATAGAGGGTATTAGGGGATATGGATGATAATGGAACCTTTATGTGAGGCTAGCTAGCCTCTTTTGTAGGTTTATAAAGATCTAAAAAAAAAAAGTCTATGTCTTATTTTGTGTAGACTAATTGATGCAAGGAGTATACTTATGAAAGTCGATTATGGCTTCCATAATTATATTTTTACTTTTTCTATTTTTGATAATTGGGTCTTTTTGATTTTTTGATGGGTTTGGGGAAGCTGATCAATATGAGAAGCTTTATAAGATTTCTTGAATTGAAAAATGCTTTACTTATCCATCCTTCAAGGGAATGGTCTAATCTTGTGAGATTCATTTTAGGTGTTTGATATATATTCATCAAGGGAGTAGTCTACCCTACATCGAGAAATTTTGATTGATTTTGGTAGTTGTCCTTCACAAGAGTAATTTGATAATGCTAGAGATGACCCATAGGATATATGACTTTTATGTTTTTGATTTTGATGACATAGACTTTATTATATAGGCTTAAATGATTACCTTTATGAAGACAAAAATAAATCATAATAAGGTTGAAAAGGTAGTTGAGAGGATGATTTGAGATACAATGACCATGGGATCCCATCCTATTAGGGATGAAAAGTATCTATGAGAATCATGCCATGGGTAGAGCCATAGTACCCATATTTATGATTAGGCTATAGATGTGATAGTTAATCACATGATTCTATGTTGTAGTTAATTACCTTCAAAGTGAGGGGATGAAGGTGATAATCTCATAAAACATACACTAAATTTCTATGTTTACACTTAAATTCATTAAAATCCTATGATACCTTTATTATTTCTCTTTGGCTTAAGCCTTAATTTTAAGAGGTTATAAGGATCAACTTTGGGCTTGTAGAGTGGGTGGTAAAAGAATATTTATAAGGTTGGTTTTAGGTAGTTAAGGATATCAATAATCTATTCTATAACTTGGTACATGACCTTTTATTGGGGCCTACCCCCTTACTTCACACACTGTAGTAATAAGGGTGCCGAGTGCTTAGCTAGAATATACTAAGTTACTAGAGATCATACTTAGCCAATACACTGAGTTGGTTCTCCCCTTGGTGATGAAATGCAAGTAAGATATCTGAGGAAAGGTGACCAATAGGAGATTAAATCCCAACGTGATTTATGTTAATATTTTGATGTTTAATTAAGTGGTTTGGTATTATGTGTGTGGAGAGAAGTGAGACTAGGATTAATTTACTTGATTAAATTAAACTATGTGAGCTAATAAATACAATAAAACCATGCATAAAAAATAATTTTAGTATAAATGAAAATTTGGGTGTTTTTTAAAATGAAAATAAAACAACTAAAATTCACCTAGATGTGATATGATGATGCAAATCTTAAGCCTAGGATGAATACTTTTGATTTTCAAAAACGGTAACAAAAATGACAATTTTTTTCTATGAAATAAAAAGAAACTAGAACTTTGAATTTTGGAGGAGAATAAAAGGAAATAATGAAAATATAATTTTAATAAAAAAAAATATAAAAAGGACTCTTCTCTAATGCAACTAAATGTTCCTATAACTATGAACCCAATAAAAAACTAAGGGTCCCAGCAGGCATGCCGGAATGTTTCACTAAAATTTTTATTTAATTTTATTTACAAATAAAGTTATAAAATTTGAAATAAGGGTTGATGTGTTATGTGTGCATGAATTATATGGTCATAACTACTCCTCTTTGTTTAGGGAGGATGACCTATAGATAAGAAAGCAATCTAGAAAATGGTTGATTAGTGAGATAGTAGGATGGACTACCTACCATGTGTTAGATCCAAGAAGGATAAAATTATTTGGAGGATATCAATACACACTTGTAAACACTTAAGTTTTAATAAACTAAAAATAGATTCTTGATTGAATAACAGAGGGTACTAAAATTCAATACAAGAAATACTAGAAAAGAGACAGGTGATTTTGACTAAAAATAGAAATAAATGATTCAATACTAATATTAAATTAATAAAACTTTATTCAAAAAGTAATTTTAAGTTATATGATGAAATTAAAACTCATAAAATAAGATTTAGGTATGGGTAGATGGGTAAAATTAGCTTTCTCTTATAAAATGACAAATAATGACCATCGACGGTTAGGTATGACCATTGGAGATCAAGGCCAATCATTGGTAGTTAGGTGACCATCGATGGTTACTATTGGATTTGTTTTTTGGGAAGAGAAGTTTGTTGTAGAGGTTCAGAAAGGTTATAGAAGTGGTGTTTGGGTTTAATGTTTGTTGAGAGATAGAACGTAATGCTTAGAGGTATATGGTTTGGGAGTTAGGTTTTTGGGTGATTAAAATAGGTTATGGGTCATTTTGGTTAGGAGATGAAGTGTCTAAAGTTACAAAACTCTAACATAGGGAATGAAGTGTAGAGAATGGAAATGACACAAGAACTAAAATAAATAAATCTAATTACTAAATCTTGATAAAAAAACATAGATACTTAACATTTAGGTGTTTCTAGTCTGAGGACTTCTAAGGTTGGCTAAAAGCTATTGTGGATCCTAGAGAAATGTCAATAGAGTAATGGTACCTTGGCTCAAGATAGTGAGTTGCAGAAGTACCCTAAGTCTTTGGCCTAGTTCTTAGTTTGCTAGGAAGCTTTTGGATTTTCTCAAGAGTAAGAATATTTTTCATAAGAATCTAATTCAACTTCTTCTTCATATATTAATATAGAGCTAAGGAGCATTGAAATAAAAGAGTTTAACAAATAGTTCAAATAATAGTCTAACATGCATTGATCATGTGAACAACATACTAAAACTAAATAGGTAGTGATCAATGGGTGAGAAGTAGTCAAGTTGAAGTTTAATCCTTCTATCATCCACTCCTAAGGAAATTTTTTTGGTTGTGTTATGTAATCACCAACGGTCTAGGTCAACCATACATGGTCAAGGGGAAATAGTTAAAATTGGCCAAATTTATCCAATTCCACTAAGGACTAGCATTTAACTCCATGGTAAATGGTCTAAGGTTAGTAATGGGAGAATTGGTAAATAATCTAACCCAAAAGGGGCCAAGGGGTGATTTAAAGGTTAATGTAACATATAGAGTTGTAGTGTAGGGTTTTATAGTGTCTACACCATGATCAAAGCTAGTTCCAATATATCTTTCCTAATGTAAATTTTACAATTGTGATGTGGTCTTAATTTTTACATCACCCTCTTATACCAAAAAAGGGTCTTAAAGTAATTACATGTAGTTATATCTTCACATATAATAAATAGGATCTTAAAAAAAACCTTGAAATTACTTTCACCCCACATATAACTATGTTGATTACCAATTATATCAGTAGGACACATAAGTGTAACTCCCATAGTGGTTTATAAACCCATAAATTTGTTTTTTTAAATTTGATGGTAGACTATCGCAAGAGAGAAGAAGAATATATCATTTCTAAATTTTTTCTCAAGAGATCATAGAAGTATAAATAGAGAAATATTTATGATGTTTAATTTGGTAAAAAATATGAATATCCTTTAATATAGGAAATGGATATGGTAATACTAGGACCACCATACACATAATGGGACATGACACAAACTATAAAAGAGACTACAAATAAGTGAAGTTTGTAAAGCATGAATCAAAGGTATAATAATTAAACCACATGCAATGAATTTATAAGTAATGGAAACCTAAATCCAAGATGATGAACACATGAGATAACAATAAATAAATTGTAAATGGCTAAAGTTTTTCCAAATTAATGCAAAGGCAGTGAAAACTAATGTAAGAATGGATAAGGAAATATAATTATTCTTGTATCTACAATAATACACAAAAAAAACACTAATATAATAATCAATATAATATATGTGATTATATAAGTGGATACAAACATATTACTATAATAATATGTATAATATATTTATCTAAGAAAATAAATAGATTATTTATAAGGATACTCACCTTGAGTCAAATTTTTAGTGCATTAATATCCCTTTTAGATATAATGGCTCTTTGGAAGATATTTTTATGTGAAGACCTAAAAATGTCAAGGAAGAGGACCTAAGTATCATTAATTTGGGACTCTAAATAATTAATGGTACTTCGTTGATAAAACTTATTTCTATTGATCTTCAAAGACATTGATCTAGATGAAACCTCCATAATAATTAGCTCATATCTCTTAATTCCTCTTATATACTTAGAGAAAATGTTGTGTTTAATTTGAGCAAATGAATAATTTTATTAAATAACAATAATATTTAAGAGCTTCTAGGATATATATATATATATATATATATATATATATATATATATATATATATATATATATATATATATATATATATATATATATATATATATATATATATATATATATATATATATATATATCCTAGAAGTTACCTATCTGAAATGTTGATGGAATCAATATGGATACATTTAATATAATGAATCAAGAATGACACATACTAGGTCAACCATGTTGATCTAGTAAAAATAGCAAAATAAATAAATATATCTAGATTGATTTATAAAAAATTAGTGAAATGAGTAAATCATCTTTTAAAAAATGAGATATATTAAACACATTAGATCGACCATTTAAATTAGGTAAGAATTGTAAGGGATGATGTACATAATTAGATCATTTAGGATTAATACTTTGGAAAATTAAAGATAATAAGTATAATAAGAGGAATTAAATGAATATAGCCTCAAAGGAGGTTAAACATATTTGATTAAATGATGGTGATAATATATATCTATTATAAGATAATATATCCATATCTCACAAATTAGAAAAAGTAAAATATCCCCCTTTACATTGCACTCCTTAATGCATGCACTCTAGTATATTTATTCATCAATCATTTGTACAAAATATATCGTTATGTGAAAAATGTAGGCATATAAATCATACCACTCAAATATAATCACATATCACAAAGGTGTAACATGAGATGGTGTTTTGGGAAAGAATAATATAAACATGGATGAATAAAATTAAAAATCAAAAGTTCAAAAATGAATGAATGTTTTCTAAGGTAACATATAAGTACATTAACTTAATATTATAATGAAAATATGTATGAAAATAGATTATTAATGGTTATGTGTTGTGTAAAAACTTCATATGGTATCCCAGATGACACAAGGCTAAAATAGATAAAAAGTGATATGGGCATATGTAGGAAAGTCAACAAATATAAATGAATGAAACTTTTGAAAGATGTTTAAAAATGGGGAGATTGAAAAGCCAAGATGATAAGGATAAATTAGGGTTTACATACCCAAGGAGGATAGTAAATAAAGGTATATCTAGAAAGATGAGATGATAATGATAAATTAAGACCAAATGACCCAAGCAAAATAAAATCACAGATAACACAAATCTAGATGAAAGGGATAGATAACCATAAAGGAAAGGATATATCATGTTTTAATGATCTAATGATATGGTGATAAAATATAATAATGGTAAGAATAAAGTAGAGAATCAAAATAAAAAATGAGACCTGATGGATTGAAAAAGGTGAATGAAAATTGAAGGTCCCAAAAATAACTATGAAAAATAGAAGAAAAATAAGGGAATGATTAGAAGACCATCTCAAAATAACTCAAATAAGAACATTTTATTAGATTATGATAAGTTTAAATAGAAGCAATTGAACAATAAAAAATGTCATAATGCTAACCTGTTTAAATGAGATGGAGAATTAGAGTATATAAGATTGTAGATATTTCAAAAAAAAAATCTACTTCCCAAGAATAAAATTGAAAAGAGAAGGAAAATAGGGAAAAACAAAGGTTAAAAAATGTTCATTACCAAAAATAAAGACACTCTAATGATTTTTAATTTATAAAATGATCTCTTGACATCAAGGACCTAGAGAACCCAACCTATCAAACATAGAACTTGAGCTAACTAGTCAAGTATGTATATCATATCATTAACTATATACATGAAAATTAAATGTATCTCATCTTTATAAAATGTTTTCTATTCTCCTGTAGACCCATTATGATGTAGGTACATCTATATAGAGTCTACTTTTTTTTGAATTGTAGCCAATTTTAGTCGTAAGTAGGTGTAGGTTGTCTTGACAGGGCTTTTAGGGGTATTAAAATATTTAGTCTTTGTAAAAAATTGGTGTACAAGGATTTAAATGGTTTTCCCACAAACATATGTATTTTTAAAATTTTAACTTTTTCAAGCCTTTTGGAAGGGTGTTTTCATCTCATAATGAATTGCAAGGATAATGTCCTTCATGTGGGGGGTTATTAGGGTACAATAACATGTTATAAAGTGTGTCATATCTTTTATATCATAATCAATATGTTAAATTAATATAACTTGAAGTCCATGTGATTGGTGTAGTTAATAATTTATGCTTTGAGGGAGTTTGGAGTTAGTTGAGATAACTTTGGAGATAATTTCACATGAGGAGATATGAAGGAAGTGGTTGTTATTCGAATATAAGGTGATTATCATTAAATAGAAGAGTATGCTAGGAAGGAGAAGAAAATAAAATAATATAAATATGATATATATTCTAATAAAAAGAGATAACTTTTTAATTTGAATAACTCATCAAAAAATGCCAAATTCCATGGAAAAAGGTGAAGTCTAGAAATACAAAGTTTGAGAGGACAAACATAGAGTTGAGGATTATTTTAATCATTTTACATTAAAATCAATGAAATAAAACCTCCATTAGTGTCTATGTTTAAATTTAAATTATGTATCAGGTTTAATTTCATATTTTTATTACATCTAAATCATTATTTTCTTAGTATGGTGCTATTTTATATTGTAAGTTTGGAAAATATAGTCTTGTGTTTTAACAGTCAAGGAAAATTGTTATTTATCAACCTTTTTAGATTTTTCATGTACTAATAAGTATTTTTTAAGGTCCATGGAATTTTTTAGAGTCTCATGAAATATTAAAATATCCAAAATAGATAATAAATTTTAAATTTCCCTTGCTTGTTTTCTCTTAGCCTACACACAAAAACTAGATTTTTGGGAGGACACAAATACCTATAACATGAAATTTAACACTTAAAATTTTATAAAACATTGTAAAAATTAGAAATTTTATATGTTTTAATTTTTTTAATTTGTTTCAATAATATTTTATAATGTAAGGAGGATATATATTAAAATATAAGATTTGTAGATTTTAGAAAACTAGAAAAGACTGATTTTAGCATACTAAAACCAGTTTATCTCCTGATATAGTAAAAACAAATCTATGGAACTTTGTATATAATTTTAACAGAGTATATTTTATATATTAAAACCTTTTTAATTATTTTATGGTTCCTAAATATAGTTAATAGGCTTGTGGGTGAGGGTTTTAGAAGGTTTTATTATAATTAAAAGATACGTATATTATAAATGATAATGCCAAATAATTTGAAACTTTATGGAATGGTAGGTAGTGTTATGTTGTATTTTTTTCATGTAGATATAATTAAAAAATATTTATTTATATAAATTTATATCAAATACTTATTCTAAAAGCCTATAAACTAGGCCTAGAAAAAATGATTTGTGTTTGTTGTGTTTTTAAGTTGGAAGAAGGTAAAAATAAATATAGTGAGTTCAGGTAACATAAAATAAATGTGAGTAAGGATTTTATATAAATAAAACTCCTTATTTTAGTTTAGATTATGATAAATAATATTAAATAAGGATTTTGGGCCTAATTCTCATCATTTTGGTATCAGAGCCTAGAAGATACCTGAGTAGGAGAGAGAGAGAGAGAGAAAGGTAAATAAGGTGTTTATGATTAGAGGATTGAAAATTAAACAAAATAAGAATTATAAAATGAGAGGAAGGGAACAATTCTATTTTTTTCTTACACACTCTAACTATCATGTTCTTGTTATATAATCATCATTAGATCGCAGCTTATTATGATGGTTAAATTGTAAGGAACATGTTCTCATAAAGTATATTTGTTAAGTTTCTAGTTAGGAACAACTTAGGATTATAAGAAATGCCATGGATTTTTAAATGATTTACTATTGGAATTTCTCTAATTAATATTTTCATAGTAATTATGCTTTTCATTCTTATTGTTTTGTTAAATTTAGTTAAATGTGTAATTATTATATATATTAGTTTGTGGTTTTATTATTGTGGTGAAGTTTCCTTTTATCCATATTAATATTGTTGACTTGTATTGGTAGAATATGTTTTGAATGAACAAACATGACTATTTGAAATTGTATTACCTTTTAATATTTATATTATGTTTTGACTTTAAAAATGTTTAATATGTAATGTAAGGTCATAAAAATTATCATATTGTTTCCACTTGTGCTTATGGGTTAATATACCAAGATTGTTGAATTTACCATCCTTCTTCATTGTCTACTAGAAACCATAATTGGTACTATGCCAGTTATGACTCTCGATATTATATTATTTAAACCTTCTATGTGATTTATATTAATAAATCAATTTATGGTGGTATTTCATTTTGGAGCAACCTTTTTTGTCTTATTGAACAAGGAAAGTCATGACACTTACCCATAATTTAGAAAATCATTTGGTTATGATTAAAACCTAACACTAAAGTTATCATTGTAAAATATTTATATAACAAAAAGTTCATTGAGGGCTTTAAAATATAATAATTAGGGCATTTTACATTTGAATCACTTACTAGGGTTTGTGAGAAGCTTGTAACTTGAACTTTTGGTCATAATGACTTAAGAGTGAATTTTTAGGAGTGGGGGAATTTTGAGCCATTATGAAAAAATTGTATAATTTATAGTTAGTTACTATGAAACTCTATTTTTTAAGAGTAAAATTAGGTTTTATCCTTATAATTAAGCTATTACATGCCCTATAACTTAGGGAGAAGGCATTACTGAACACTACCTTGAAAGTGTGTAATTGGTATAAATAGAACCAATGAAAATAATTCAAAGGCTGTGATTGGAAGGAAAATTCAAGGTGAATGTTGGGATTAAAATTAAGGTATGTTTAGTATCTCCTTGTTAATTTTTATATGTTTTATATCATATGGCTAGCATGGGAAAATTATGTTTTAATTTATTACCCTACTTAGGTATACACTATTATAAGCATGACTAGGTATGCATATACAAGAATATAACCATGTTAGGGCTGATCATGTTTTTGTAAAATTATTACATATGGGGTATGGGTTGTCCAAATTATTTTTCATCAATGAATGCCCCTTGAATTTACAAATTTTAAGAGTAATTTACTTGATTGGTGTATGTTTTGTGAGTTTTAAAAGGTTAAACCCTAACTTGTATTAGCAACTTTGTTGGGTATTATTTGTAAGCTATCCATAATTAAATTTAATGATTCTATTTATTTTATCTTAAAAAATACATTTCAAAACATATTTTTTTTACTATGAAAATGGTATTTTATGTAGTTGGTTAAATTTCCCTCTTAGAAGGAATGAATTTAAAGAGTAAAAGTGTAATGTCAACTGAAATGGTTAGAAACTTAGTTAAAATTATACTTGAGAGGATTTATCCATAGATGTAGAATGTTTGAGATTATGTAATATTCTTGCATAAAATAAACATATTCCTATGAAAGAAGAGCATTGTTATTTTTGTCTCAATTTGAGATTGTTGGGTATTTATGGATTGAATAAAAGTGATGTCAAAACATTCAATTATATATCATATAACATGTACTTTTTGAATTGATATAAATTATTAAATGTGATTTTTTTCATGTATACCTATACATGATATTATTATAGTATCAACAAAACATTATTTATAAATATAAAATGAGAGCAACTAGTATGTGATATAGAGATTTTGTGGTAACACTAAGACCTAACTGGTTAATATTAAGGTACTTTTAATTTTTTTAATAATGATGTTCTCCTTTTTGTAACATGTGGATTGAAGAGTATGGTTTCACCTTTTATTTTGTACCAAATCAATCGATTACTTTTAAAAGTTTCAATGTTTATTTGATGATGTATTATTACTAGTGTCTTGATATTTAACTTGATATTGAGAAATTTATTTCAGAATAAGTAAAAATAAAAAAGAATAAAGGACTTAACTTGTTGTCCTTATATGTTGATTAGTTGGCCTCATTGATGTTATTATCTATGTTTTGTCTCTCTTTGTTTTTTTTGACCCTAATGGTAAATAAATTTGATGTCTCATCTTGTTTTATTAAGATTGTATTAATTATTTAGTAGTTGTTCTTTGGAATTAAGAACTACATATAATAATTCCTCAACTAAGTATTTTTTAAACACACCATCCCTTAATACTTCATAGTATCATGTTTTGGATTATAGTAAGAAGATATAAATTGGTGGTAAGACCTAGTGTTTCATAAATAGTTGATTGGTTCTAAACTTTCATATTTTATTGAGGTGGTCATTACTTAGCATAAATATGCATGATATATCAAGCTTAGATCACTTATGACTTTAGTTCATCACATAATAAGTGGATTATTATGATTTATGGTGAATACAAATTTTATGAGTTTTAGATATTGATTATGATAAAGTGTTATTATGTTTTGGGAATCATGGTATACACACATGGAATATTTTTATAAATCATCTCTTTTATTTTAACTAATTTGAGATTATCAATTTGATTTAAAGTTTCATAATATTTAACTAGGGGGAATGAACAGTTTTATCATATGCTAACTTATTTTACTATCATTATTTAGTTTAGGTGATGATCCATTTAGAGTGTTATTGATATATTATAACTTTCCTATGAATGTTAAGACCTTGTCATACCTTAATTATTGTCTATATTTAGCCCAAGTTAGTTACCTAAAGAATTAAAAATTCGTCAATGTTTAAAAACCATGTGGCAAATGAACTATTACAACTTATTTTTTTATTATACTATGGTTCTTTTTCTTTTGTATCGAGATCCCTAATATTATCTTTATTGAAGCACCTTTAGATAGTGAGTAGATTTTCACCTTAGTATGTAAGGTAAAAATCATTCTTTCTTATGTAGTTATTAAATGTATTGTAAGTTGTTGGGGAAATCTTATTATGAATAAAGGTACTAGTAGCTATTATGAGATAAATACTTATAATATTAATTAACTATTATACCAAATATAATTAGGTTTTATCATTATAATATATTCATTTGGTTAATTATACTTCTTTTAATTATATTTATTTGGATGAAATAGCTTTCAATGTATTGTTGAAAGGTTGATTATGATCTAGAGAGATTAATATTATTTTTATATATTTCAAATTGTATAAGACTAGTATGTTGTATTTGTTTTTATCAAAGCTGGTTTCTTAAATTTTAAGATTATTATTTTATAAGTACATACCTATAGTGTTCATATTTGGTGTAATCCAATGGATAAATGTGCCATGCATGAGTCATGACTTTGGATTGTATCATTTTTTAAATTCCTTAGTAGGTTTCTTTTTTTTGCTTTCATTGGTTTCTTAATCTAGAAAGGAATTATATAGATGTGTACAACAGTCTAATTTTTACTATGGTAAGTTAATAGTTTGTATGATAGGCTAGACTATACACTTCTTATATAAAAATATTTATCAATTTATATTTGAATGTAAAATTCACAATACTTAAAGGAGACTTGTAGTAGTCACTATTAATGTGAATTGGGAAAAGGCTCATGTAAATTGTACTAATTGGAAAAAACTTGCTTAATTATTTTTTTTATAATTAAAATGTTTCCAAATACAAGGATACTAATTGTGCACATTTGATTATGATAAATGTATTTTAATGACTTACATAAAATCATATTATGATATTGGTTCCTTTATATTAATTCACCCATCAAAATTTTAAAGAGATTCATGTTAATTGATTGTGTGATGTCTCTTAGAGGAGAAGCTTTAGTTGGGTCATTGTTATAGATTGAATAGTGTCATACTTGAACAATTCCATATCTATGGATCAATCTTAATTTAATATTGATGATATGGAAAAAATGGTTTCAAAGCAGTACTCTCTCATAAAATATTATTTATCTTCAATATATCATGTGTAATTATACCATGTATAAGTTATATCATCAAGAACCAAGATAGTAAGACCTAGAGTCATTAAGATGGTGGGCTATTATTGTGTACAATATGACTTTGGAGTGTTTATAACCTTTATATTATAATTATAACATAATTAAATATAATTCCTCTCTTTTTAAATTATTGTCACATAGCCAAAAAAATTAAATACATATCATGGATTGAATGATATTTTGAGGTAGCATTGTGTGATTTAAATTTACACATAGTTTTAGTGTATTGTAACCATTTGTAAGTGAGAAAATAGAATTTTATGTTGTTATGAGAATATAATCCATGATTTCTTGTTCTATAAATGTCTCAAATAATAACTAAGGATACTATCCTCAAGGAAAATTTAATTTATTTATTGCTAAGATATTATCAATATTGTATGCTTTGGAGTTTTAATACATTAATATTGAGATCATGCTTTTCTTAGTTTACATTATATTTAATTTTTGGAAAAGGTACTGTTGACTAATTTTGACCCCTATAGGTTAAAACTTGAGTGTCATGTTTTTTTAACTTTGTTCATAGTTGTTTGCATGCCTTAGTGGGATTCAATTAGTCTTTATAAGGTCTTATTAGAATTATTTAAGGTTTATTTGAAAAAATTAAGGTATTGTAGTGCTCTAGCCATAACATGGAGCGATGAAACATGGTCAAGTGATGTCATAGTCCTTGGATGTGCATAAAGTTCATTTAATTCCTTAACCAACTTATACAAGCATTTTATGATGTTTTAGAAAGGTTAAGGTTCTTTAATGGACCATAAGGTGGTGTTTATAGATAAAAATATGACTTTTACTAAGTTTCATGTATGCCCAAGATTTTAAATGGCAAAACTACATACAACACTCTTTCAAAGATACTTGGATTAGTTATAAAACTTCCCTACATGTCAAGATATCAGATAACAGTTAGAATATTGAATTTAAATGTTTAAGAGGGAGTTTTGGTACTTGTACAAACTTATTGATCTATATTTTAGGTGAAAATAGTTTATCAGTGTCCCTTAAGAATCTATAGGTTATAATAATGAATGTAAAGAAGTTTAAAGTCTCAAAATTGTAAAATACTCATTTCCCATCACTCCCTTCACAAGCTCAAGAAGGACATTTTCAAATGCATGGTATAGGATGAACAGGTAGAGTTCGAGACTAATAATTTTACAAGATTTGGGGGAACCTATAGGCTTATAATTAGTAGCATTGGTAATTTGATCGAGCTCCTTATCCTTACGGACAAAACCTCATTGTCTTAGTTTTTGGAAGCATAGTTGTAGGTGTGAATTCATGAAGGCAAGGTGAACATTTTAGAGGCTCCTCAGAGGTATAAAAAACCTACTAAATCATTATTCATCATTACATAGTCCATATATACACTGGTCAAGTAATAAAGTTACTCTTTTGCATAATGTGTACATGGTTGTCATTATTCTTTATTATTTTAAAGTTTATATAGGGTTTTAGAATATACAAGTGATGGTTACATTTTTTCCATAATATTTATGTATCCTTAAATATCACCTATGTCTAACCATTCCATACTATCTATCTAACTTGTAACCATGCTTAAGGATTGTGTTAGGGGATGCCTTTGCAAAATATGATCTCAAAGGGCCTTAACTACATAATCAAGTGATGATCAAAAGGTTTGTATGAAGTTTAAAAAGAGCCTAGGATAGTATTTAAATAATCTCTATGGAATATCAAAGTGACAGATGGAAACAAAGGAGGTTCTTACATAATTACAGACCTAGATAGTCATTCACAAGTTTGTTCACTAAAGTATGTGTTTGATGAGCAGAATAGAGGAAATCAGGATGTTTTAAAGGGCTGAGTGAAATGAAAACTCTATGGAAAGCTCTTTTATACATTAAAAATGTTATCATGATGATAAGTAACTTGTTTAATGATTTAAGACTTTAAGTGGATATTCAAATAACCAATATATACATACAAACATGTACAAACCAAATACTCATACATAAGTTTGACTCCAAGACAAGAAGGTAAAGTTTCTAGAAAATTATGAAAAGTCCAATAGATTATATAATAAATTTAAATTAAAATTAAAATTAGGTAAAAATAGAGTGAGAGGGTTAATTTTCAAAGTTCATTTCTAAACCATCATCAATTAGTCACCTACAACCAACTTAGATAAGTGCAAGAAAAAAAATTACAAGGCTATCAAATATGATGTCTTAAAGGGATCAAAGGGTATGAAGGAAGTTAAATAAATTATTAATATAATTAATAATTTTCTCTTTTTCTCATTAGTATACATTTAATACCTTTAAACACAATATGCATTTAGACTCTTTCCTAATGATCACCTACAACCACCTTTTGAGAAGGTAGTCCCAAAAAAATGTATGCTTGGAGAGATGTAGGATTTGTGAAAATTCAAAAGGTTATAAGACATAAATAAGGTGTTTTTTTATATCCAATTACTTATAATATATTTCTAAACCCCTAGGGTATATTCAAGAGACACCTCATCTAATATGGACACATATAGGCAAACTAAGGTTCAGTTGGTCTTCAAATTCAAGAGGAGGGCACTTGATTAATATTGATGTTTAATTATAGTAGTTAGATGTATTAATGAGGATAAAATGAAACATAAAACATTATAATATAGTATAGCCAAACATGGGTCACTCAAACCTAGTATACACTCATCCAAACAAAGTAATAAGCATGCCTGCCTAGTCAAGATTGAAAAGCTTGCTTGGTTTGAAGATAGAAGAAAGAATAGACTAAAATTACATGAAGATAATATAATAAATATATTTAATTAAATATATATAACCTCCTCATTAATTTTAAAGGTATGACAAAGTTAGAAGGCCTATTTAAGACTATTAAAGCTAAATCCCTGTATATAACCCTATGTGTAGACCTTAAGTGATGGAGGATGGTCTATAGGTGTGAGTTGAGACCATAATGAATCTAATTAGGTGTTATTAGTATAAAATAATAATTATATGAAATATTATATCTTAAAATAGATGATAAAAGTCTCAAACATAGTCATCTAGGGTCATTAGCATTGACTTGCTCAAGAATCCTAACATGAGTTGATGAAGGATATATTAGGTTTGGAGAAGAAATGTGATAAGAGAATCATGGGATAAATTCATTGTGGATGTATCAAAATTATTAAGGTATTTGGTAACTAAAAATAATACTCCTAATACCACCTATAGACCTCATCTCTCTATAGGCCTCATAAACACATAGTCTATTAGCCTCTGGGTCTCCTAAACATGCTCATATCTCCCATGGAAGGTTGAATGGTGTTAAAAGGTGTTTGGGAATGTTAGATAGGTTTTTCATCTTACATATATGGTCATATATTATTAATTTTATGGAATTTACAATATGAGTCATTGCTAAGAACATTAGGCACTCAGATGATGCCTAAAAAGACTAGTTTTAACCTGATAAAAGAGAAGATTTTTATGAAGACATATGAATTTAAAAATCCTTGAAACAACATTTATGATGTTTAAAAATCCCTTGAGAACATACTCATGGAATTGGTTGGTACTTGAAAGGTACAAGCGTATAGAAAAGGACCAAATAAGGTTGTTTTAAGATGTTTTAGAGGTCCATACAAAGTGTCAAGAGCTCAAAATTTACATGGAAGATCCTTAGAAGATAATAAAAATGAATAACATTTATTTTGAGGTTTAAAAATTTTTGGTAAATTTTTGGGTCCAAAATTTAGTATTTATGCATGGAAGCCTAATTGAGGCCTAATTAGGAGAGAAAAAGGTATAAACTGGCATTTCCACTTAGAGTCTAGACATGAAATTTGATATGAAGTTGTATGGGGATACTAGGTCCTCAAATATGTTATCATATTTTCAATAACATACATACATTATTATTTATAAGGATGTGTACATGTTTTCAAGACTACAAGGAATGAGGATAAATGATGCCTTTTGTGCAAAATAAATACTTGAGGTTAGTTTTTTGGTTGGTGTGTTTTCATTGATGTCAAAAAGATGATGTCATGTATTGATGTCAAAGATAATGACAAAGTGGTGATGTCATAATGATGATGAGGTTGAGCATGAGGTTTTCCAAAGTAGGTTTGGATGAATATGAGCTAAGGTAAGATTTTTTTTAGGCTTTTCATGTTATATCTTTCATTATTTATGTTATTTTAGGTAAAACAAAGAAGACAAGTATGTGAATAGTGGTATAGGCATAGGCTTAGTAGCCTTGCATTATGGCATAGGCTTGATATCCTAGTGTGTTAAGTTGGTTGTGATTAGGGAAAACATGGAGGGTAGCTAAGGATTATGGAATGAAGTTTTATGACATGTTATTATGGTGGTGAGATATTCGTAAGAGGTTTCAAGGTGGTTGTTTGGTCAAAGTATAGTCTGCAGTCTTAGACCTAGTATGCATAGAGACCTAGTGAGGTCTAATTACTGAGTAAAGATGAGATTACAAGATGGAGGTTTTTCAAAGGTTTATACTAAGTTTCATGTCCTAAGGATAAGGATAAATCAATATATCATGTTGGAAGGACACTTGTGCATACATAATAAAGGATTCTTAGCTCGGGAAGAAAGTTTTAATGCTCATTGGCACATGTAAATTTTTCATGGTGACCTGATACTTTTAGGAAGGGTTGAACATGGAACTAATAATTATTTCAAAGTATTTTATAGTGGATTGAGGGATAGATCTTTATGATTGTTCATTAAGAAAATAAATTGGTCAAAACCTCCTAGAAACCCTTATAGTGACCCAATTAGAGAAAGCTTGTTGTACATAAAAAATAATGGATTGCTTGACAAATTTTTAATATTTTATGGTGTAGATAATTCCTCTAGGAACCTCTAGGTGGTAGTGGTGTGTCAGGGTACAAAGTAGAATGTATAGAAAGAATCTTGTTTCTAGAGAAATTGATGTTAAACAAAGGGTTTACTTAGTCAATTCTTGAAAGATATTAGAGGTCAAAGGTAAATTCTTTATATTGAGTTACATGGAGTTTATTTGTCTATTCATGTTCACTATTTCAATAATTTTTAGCATACAAGTTGGCTAGTCGCTAAATTTCTAATTAGTGATAATAGTAAGTAAAAGCTAGTCAAAGTGAATATGTGTTTAGGGAAGTGTTCCAAGTGAATAGGGATGAACCTAATTATTTTGTGTATTTATTTAATAATTATTAAATATGTTACATTAGTTGTAAATTTCTTATTTTTCTCATTCACAAGTGAAACAATGCTTTCAAAATGACTTGTCTAAGTAGTGAAAACTATGAATAGTGACCTGAGAAATTGGTCTATTAGACCAATGAAAGGTGGTTAAACATGAGAAATAATTTTTGGATTATAACAAATTACATATAAATTTATATTATTTGTCTTGGAAACACTCTTATAGGTGTTAAACAACAACTTATTCATGACTATGTTTTTGAAGGCTACATGCAGTCTAAGTGGTTAGTTTACAAAGGTAATTTAGAGGTTGTTTGAGTATATTTATAGCATAAAATGAATTTTTATTTTTTATATAAGTAAAAGATATTTAAAATAAGTAATTTTTTTTCATTGTTTATCCTTTATTATGTATGGAGAGTAAAAATTATTTGACTATATTTTGACTACATGTGACTAGTTTGAATGGTCATTTTAAGAGAGGTAGGTTGAGGTATATTGGCATATGTTGGAGTGTCTAAGGAACATGTATGTGTTTTATAGGTATTTTAGGTTCAAAATATATTATTTAATCTTATTATTATGTGATAAAAGTGATATTATACTTCAATTCTTTAAGACTATGTTTTTTGTGTAGGAAGACCTAAATGGCGAGTAGGCTAAAAGGCTTTTTGTTAGTGTGAAATGGAGTTTTAGGTAATGTGAACCCATATGGATGATATAATGGAAATATTAATTTAAAATTTGATTTTTTTAATAATTTTTATAGTATTAAGGTGGACCAAAGAGTCCAGGTTGTAACATGTGTGTGAATAAGCCTAATTACTTTAGGTTCTAACTAGGTTGAATGGATGTTTGGGAATAATGAAGTAATATAAAACCTATGAATAATATGTATCACCAATGTAACATGTTTTAAGAACTATTAAATTTTTAATATAATCATGGAAATAATATTGGCTGACCAAGATGGGTTAGATAAGTATACGGTATAAATAATAGGAGTAATTAGCCTATTTATGATGTGAGCAAGTGTGGAGCCAAGAAAAGGAGATAAAATTTGAAAGTGAAGGTAGAAGTAATCAAGGGCCACCATAGTGTGAATAATATCATTAATTATTTTTTTTATCAAGGTTATTAAGGTGAACACATAGGTCATTAAACCTAATATGCCTACAAGAGGCATTTTGAGCGAGTAAGCCCTAGAGGCTATTTAAGAGAGATTAAGGGGTGAATAGTGAAATAAAGAGGAGTAGATCATCAATTCTATTTGAAATTTCATCATAGGTAATTGATTTTTTTCTTTGTTTCTTGGGGGGTTATATCCCTATTTAGATCTAGCTAAAGGTCAAGTAGGTGCTTGACTAAATTTAAGGGGTGGGTGCTCCTTGATCAGTTGGTATTCGACTAAATATTGAATCTTGTATTTATATGACTATAGTCCATATTTAATGATTTATTAATTTTTATCTCCTTTTAGGGTTTCCCACATAAATTATGTGTTCATGTGATGTATGCTCTTATTCATGCTTTGGATGTATGTGCTTTCATGTTTATATTACTAGATCAAGTTGATGTATGATGGAATGGTTTTGGAATTGAATGTGAATTATTGTCTATTGAGTCACCCCCATCTTAGTATATACTTCCAAAAATTGGTATCATACATATGAATTTGAAGGAATATTAATACACTATAAGGGATCTTAATTAACTTGAGGGGTGATGAGGATAATGTTCTTATTGTTTACAATGATGGATAGGTTTGTGAAGATTATGGTTGATATTTGTATAGTTGTTTGCATTTTAGAATTTGTAAGGTTAAATAAGAAGTAGTATTATGAAGAAAAATACAAGATAAAACTTTATTTGAATGATATACTTTTATTTAAAATGGTCTCTTGATCAGCTAACATGAACGAAAAAAGAGAAATGGTTTGATTAGAAGCATGGAATATGATACTCAATTGAGGTCTATCTAAATCTTCATGAAGTATAAAAGGTGTTTTAGGGTATTGAATATGATATGAGAGATCATATTAGGTATCAATATTTCTTAAGGCACTTTATAAATTTAAAGGATTTCATTATATAAGTCTTGTGAAGATCTAGGTTTGACTTATGACCTTGACAAATATTCCTAAGTAGATTGATAACATCATCAATCACACCTGTGGAGGAGTCATAACAAAATGGTCTTATGGATTTGATCAAGTTTGTTCCTAGTTCATATGTTTCACATTTTATGTCTTGAATTAAAGCCTATCAAAAGTTATGGTGGTTCAAATTTGGCCTTCCAAGAATATTTCTTTGTTTTCTTTAGCCAATTTTATATGAAAATATGACCGTTTGAATTTGAAAATTCAAATTTGTGAAGAAAACTAGTTTATAAAGAATGACTTGTAGAACTAATATATGAAGTCATATCAAGGTGAGGTATAAGCAAAATTGAATAGTAATCAGTGTATAAGACATCTAGGGTGATTATAAAGTTTGACCATCTGTACATGTGTAATAAATATAGACCAAAGTTGACTATTACAGTATGTATTTGAAATAATGAACATAGTTTGAGAAAAAGTGGATTATAACATGACTAATAATATTATTTTTATGTTATAACTATTAGATGATGTTTTATCTCCATAAAGAGCACTCCCATGCTTTGTATTTGATTTGAATGTGTGTTCTCAATGCAAGAAAGTCAACTTGAATAGTCATTGGGCTTGAAGGTTCTTGTCCTTGATAGATTTGTGTGACAAGTTGAGTTTTTTTAATAAGTTTTTCCCTCAAGGTTTTTTTCATAAGAGTTTTGATTTGACCTAAAATTCATTTGACACTTATAGGTACACTGTGTAAGGTTAGTTTGGATTTTTGACATAAAAAATAGGCCTAATTCTTGTAAGACTATGATATGAGGATTTGGCGTCTTTATAACCTAATAGGAATGTTCTTGATGTTAATCGATCTATTATAGCATACATATTTTTTTGTTAATTATGTGGATGGTATGCATTTTTTTCATCAATTGGTGACATGTTTGTAATGCATCTTTGAGCCCATTTTAGTGTCTTTTGAATAGGGGTATGCTAAGATTAGTGTAGAGTGATCTTGAAGGTATATAAAATATTTAAAAATGACTCAAGGGATGTGTTAATGAAATAATATGGTCATAATATGTCTTTTTTCATAACATAGATCTAATGAGGGAGTTTAGTATTCTAAAAATGAATAAACTCTGAGTTTGCATGAAGATAGAGATGGAGTTAGCAAAGTTGCTTATGTTCTTGATCATGAAGATGAAGATATATTAGTGAGAAGTAGAATGAACTAAGGATATTGTATTGCATCATTTCATATTGTTTTTTTCACATTTTTAATCTCATGAAGGAGACAAAAGTGTACCAAAGATTCCTCAATGTGAATAAGGTTTCTTATACCTAGTATTGAATACATGTTATCCATAAGTGTGTATGTCAGTATTTTGAGTATTGATGGATTGTAAAGGATAAAGGTGAGTGGTTGATATTGGAAGGATCTTATGAAATTTTTTCTCATCTATGAGGTGGTCTTGTTGGCTCAATAAGGAGTCCAATGTCCAAGATTGAGAATAGTAGAATGGAGTTTGAGGAACATTGACAAACAAAGATGTTTATTGTACTTTTCCAAGGAGAGGAATGGTTCCATGAGAGGATTGGTGACTATTGTGTTTCTTTGATCTCAGATATGTTGTTATAAGAGTGATTTGACATATTTTATATCCCTTGAAGGTGTGATTAGAGGTTTGTCATAGTGTATGAGGTCTTTCAAACCTAGCTTGATTATGTATTGTCTAAAAGGGTATCATGAAGTGGTTAGATCCTTGAAGGCTTAAGGATATTAGAAATAAATATGTTTTAATGCATAATAACTAAGAAATAAGGAGTAGATCCATATTGACTAGGTCTCTGTGAGACCTATTTATGTTTCAATGAGGATATTGACTATATGTGTGAAGTACTTAAAGAGTTGTTTACGGACGTAAAACAAACTTGTCTAAGATGACTCTTTTTAGATGAAGCATGAAGTTATGGTGAGGTAAATTAGTGAGCTTAAATATCTTCAAGATCTATGCATGATGTGAGGGGGAGCATATGTGAAATGTTCCAGTCATGGTGAAGATATGGATATGTCTACTATAGGTGAAATATTATGAGACATGTCAAAATGTTGATATGATCAATTAATAAAAACAAGTCATGTATTTTAAAAAAGTATTGAATCTTCACACATGGAAAAAATGGTAGTTGTGTGAGAGGACAGGTCCTCAGATAAAAGGATCATGTTGATGAGCTCGAGAGGAACATATGTCCACTTTATCATTAATGAAAAAGAGGGATAAGTAGAAGAAGAGGTTTCCATAAATGACAAAGATGGATATTTTTGGCCAATTTGTTTTCATTTATGTAAAAATTACTATGTCATATATCAATGTCAAAGATAATGACAAAGTGGTGATGTCATAATGATGATGAGGTTGAGCATGAAGTTGTACAAGGTGGGTTTGGATGTATATGGGATAAAGTAAGCATTTTTTTAGTCTTATCATGTTGTATTTAGCATGATTTATGTTATTTTAGGTCAAGAAGAGAAGACAAGTATGTGAAAAGTGGCATAAGCATAGGCTTGGTAGCCTTACATAGTGGCATAGGCTTGATATCATAGTGTGTTAAGCTAGTTATGAGTGGGGAGAAAATGAAGGGTATATGAAGAGTATGGAATGAAGGTGTATGAAATGTCACTAAGGTGGTGAGATATTTTGAAGAGATTTTAAGGTGATTGTTTGGTCAAGGTATGGTCTATAGTCCTAGACCTAGTATGCATAGAGACCCAATGAGGTCCAATTAGTGATTCAAGATGAGATTATAAGATATAATATCTCTTTTAATAATTTTATGAGGTATTAAAATGGTTTTTAAAAAAAATTTACCAAGTTTTAGGTCTTGAGGATAAGGAGAAAGCAAGATAGCATGTTGGAAGGACACTTGTGCATGTAGACTAAAAGATTCCTAGCTCAAGAAGAAAGTTTTAATGATCAATTACTTGTGTGAAGTTTACATGGTGATAATATCCTTTTGAGAGAGGTATAAAATTTACCTAATAATTATTTAAAATTATTTTTTATTGGATTGATTGATAGAGCTTTATGAACATTCCTTAAGAATGTAAACTAGTCAAAACCTCCTAGACACCCTTATAGTGACTCGAGTGGAGAAAGCTTGTTGGATATGGACTAGAATGGATTGGCTGACTAAGATTGAATATTTTATGGTTATAGGACTCCTCATGGCACCTCCAGGTGGTAGTGGTGTGTCAAGGTAGTGAGCAAAAGGTACAAAAAAGCTTATTTCTAGAGAAATTGATGCTACAAGAAGGGTTGACCAAGTCAACACTTAAAAAATATTTGAGGTTGAATGTCAATAATTGGTATTAAGGTATATGGAGTTTATATAGAAATTAATTTTCACTATGTCATTAATTTTGAGCATACAAGTTGGCTAGTTGCTAAATCTTCAAATAGTGAAAATAGTGAGTACAAGTTAGTCAAAGTGAATATGTGTTTAGGGAAGTGTTATAGGTAAATAGGGATGAACCAAATGAATCAAGGTATTTATTTAATAAATATTACCTATGTTCCATTAGTTTTAAAGTGGTGATTTTTGTCATTCATAGGTGAAATAATGCTTTCAAAATACTTGTCTAATTAGTGAAAATTATGAGATAGTGACGTGAGAAATTGGTCTATTAGACCAATGAGGGATGGTTTAAGAAAGATAAATAAATATTTGAGGTTAGCTTAGATATAAAAAAGTAAATATATATGTGTATTATTTGTCTTGGAAACACTATTATAGGTTCTAAACAAGAACTTGTTCATGACTATGTTTCTGAAGGCTACATGCAGTCCAAGTGGTTAGTTTACATAGGTAAGTTAGAAGTTGTTTGAGTAGAGTTGGAGAATACAATAAATTTGGAGTTGTTATATAGGTCTAAAATATTGATAATAAGTAATTGGTTATCATAGTTTTTCCTTGATCAAATATGGAGAGTCAAAATGATTTGACTATATATATATATATATATATATATATATATATATATATAATTTTATCATATTTTTATCTGATAAATTTGATATATTACTTCATTTCTTTACATTTGTGTTTTTTGTGTATGAAGGCCTAAATGGCGAGTATGATAAAAAACTTGTTTTAAAGTTTGAAACGGAGTTTTAGGTAATATGGACCCATATGGATGACATAAGTGAAGTATTAATTTAAAATATTATGTGTTTAAAGTTTTTGTAGATGATTAATTTGGACCAAGGAGTCCAAGTTGTAATGTGTGGGTGAATAGGCCCAATTGCTTTAGGTCTTAACTAGGCCTAATGGAGATTTGAGACTAATGAGGTAATGTCAGACCTATGAAGCTTATGTCTCACCCATATAACATGTGTGAAGAAATTTTAAAATTTTAATACAATCATATAAATCATCTCATCTAACCAACATGGGTTAGATAAGTATATGGTATAAATACTAGTTCTAATTGGCCTATTTGTGATGTGAGCAAGCGTGGAGCCAAGAGAAGGAGATAACCTTTGAAAGAGAAGGTATATGTCATCAAGGACCATAAAAGGGTTAATAATATTAGTAATTATTATGTAATAAAGGTGATTACGGTGAACACATAGGTCATTAGATCTAATATTCCTAGAAGAGGTAGTTTGAATGAGTAAGCCCTAGATGTTGTTTGAGAGAGATTGAGGGGTGAAAAGTGAAAGAAAGAGGAGTCCATCATTAGGTGTGTATGACATCAAATAATATGTGGATATAAAATTATGTTTGGTTGATTTGGTTCTTATTTTATTGAGGGCTTGTATCCTTCTTTTTAGTTTTAGCTAGCTAAAGGTCAAGAGGGTGCTTGACTAAATTTAAGGGGTGGGTGATCCTTTATTAGTTGTTGCTAGTATAAATAATGAATCTTATCTTAATAGGATTATAGTCTATATTGTAGGATTTCATGGGTTTTATACCTATTGAGGTTTTCCCACATTAATTATGTGTTCATGTGATGCATACTCTTATTCATGATTTGATTGTATGTACTTTCATGTTTATGTTACTAGATCAAGTTGGTGTATGATGGAATGGTTTTAGAATTGAATGTGATTTATTGTCTATTGATTCACCCCCCTCTTCATAGCTACTTCCAACATAGTTTTATACCTCAAATTGAGTTTTTATTATGATATGATTTTAATAGGTCATCTGTGGAGAGATAAAAAATTGAAGAATTTGAACTCATGTTTTGACACTTGTAAGAAAGATTGGCCTAGTGATATGAAGAGACTTCTAGACACCTAGGAAGAGAATGAAGTGATGTGTTAAAGACAACATAAAAAGATTAGTTCAAAGGTGTCAATAGTTTATAAAATATGTATCTTAGCATAGTTTGATCATCAATCAGGGCACTTGTCATTCCACAAGCCAAGGTAAAGGGTAGTTTTGGAAATCTAAGAAAGGTGTCAAGAAAAGTTTGAAAATTTCATGCCACTTGGAGTAAAAGATAATATTCATAAGACTAACACTTGTCTTTAAGGACTTGATAGGGAACTCTCTCTCTCTCTCTCTCTCTCTCTCTCTCTCTCTCTCTCTCTCTCTCTCTCTCTCTCTCTCTCTCTCTCTCTCTCTCTCTCTCTCTCTCTCTCTCTCTCTCTCTCTCTCCCTCTGATGTTCTTATCTCACTTTCTCTATATATTAAGACTTAATTAGCCAAGATTGTATCCACGAACTAGGTATGGAAAATCCCTACCCATTTTTATCCTTTCATCAATGATAATAGTTTATTTTTACCTTCTCCATGTATTGGTTTCAATATGCATGTTTGGCTAGTTGATCTTGCTAAGTGATAGTACTAATTTTTTGGCATGCTTGTCCTTGTTTAGAAATAATGTTTAGTTTTTAATCCTTTTTTTAGGTCTATTGAAGTGTCAAAATGATGTGGGTATGGGTTTAGGGAGTTTTATTTTCATTAGTGTCATTTCATGACCTCTTAGCTATTTATCCTAGCTCAAGCTTGTTTTAAAAAAAATTATGAGAGATATTTATTTAGAGAGGAAAATTTGGATTAGTGTCATGTCCAAGTTATTATCTTGTTTTAAGTGTAATTATAGCTGGTTGGTAGTGGTCAAATTATATTTGGTGCATCACCTAAATTAGAGTAGGCTTCTCTCCCTTTTCTTAGAAAATAGTATATTAGTCTTTGAGCCTAAGTGATTCAACAAGGGGAAATGCCCATTTAACCTATATATTCACATCAGGGAACCCACAACCTTGAGTCATTTCCATTTTAAATAAAATTTTGAAGGATTGAACTACCTTCTAAAGGATGCAAATTTGATTGATAACAATTTTTTCATGCTTGGGGAGACCAAGGTCTAAAGTTTTTAAAGGATTATTGGTGTTTTCTTTGACATATTATCAGTTGTATTCATTAAAAAAATAGCAATGGTGACTCCAAATGAACTACATCTAGCATAAGTAGTCCAAGTGCCCACAAATCAAAAATTGGTATGTATTTTCAATCTTCTTTTGGTGAAAATTCATATCCGACACTTGAAAATGTTTCATATCAGACTAATCACGTACATGGATTATCCTTAAGACACAATTAAACTATATACTAGCTTTGTCATTTCATTTATTCCCCTCCTCCTCTTATTCATAGTTTCAACTAGACTTGGCAATGTCATTATCTTCCTAGTCAGCCTGAACAAAGTGATAGAAATCTAATCCTTGAATTTTAGAAGTAAATGGAAAAGAATTATAGGATGAGGGAACACTATAATCAATAAGATGATATTGAATATGATAAATTTGTTTATGAACAATATTTTAATTTTGAGGAAGAGTCTAGAGCTAGGCTAATTCATGTTAGAAGAGAATAAGACAATCAACTTCTTATAAAAAGGCAAAAGGTGTTAGGAACCCATTCTACCCCTTCTCTTTAGTTTGTTAGTATATTAGTTTCTATGGAAGCATATGATTTGTAATTCATCCCATGAGCATTTTGTTTTATCCCACATTTAAGGGAAGTAGTAGTTTCTTTGATTAGACTTAGTATATAAGTAAGTATTGAGGCTAATGAAGATATCCATAAATTTATTGTATTGAGCTTGATCAAAAGAGGATGATCCTTTAAAGTGGCCTATGATCAATATATCCTTTTGGTAATTTTTATAATTATATAAATATATTATTTTCTACATGTTCATTAATTTTTTGTAAGAAGATCCTCTCATCTGGTATTAGAGCGCTTTCTAGGGCCAATTTTTGTATAAATTATTATATATGTTCTACTACATAATTCATTTAAGTATTTTTCTTATAAATTCTTAAATCTTTTCTACTTCACAATTCATTTAATTAATTTTATGTATCACAATAATCTATTTCAAATCAGGGTAAAAGCTATTTGCTTAACTATGGGAAGTGCTTGGGTGAAATCCCTAAAACTCATTATGAGGAGTACCACAAGATCCTAAAAGTATATTTCCCATTGAGAGGACTTTCCAATATTACATGTAATGTCCCCTTCTTGATTGATTAGTTCCCACCTATGAGGAAAACCAATAGCTCTCACTTATGGGTAAATCCATGGCAAAAAAATTTCTAGAGAGAGGTACTCAATTAAATGACATTGGTGGCTAGAGAGATATCCTTAAAACCTTAGGAAACCATATAACCATGGGGCCCATTTCTATCATTTTTAGAATATCCTAATAGACTATCAAAAAATCAATTAATAGAGTATCAAAAAACTCTTAGAGGACTTGCATTTAGATAGTTGATAGAAACCAAAAACTAAAAAATATTCATCATCATTTTTAGAAAACTATCAAAAGACTCTCAAAGGGCTTGTATCTAGACTTTGATAGAAAATAGAAACTAGAAACCACAAAACTAGTAAATTTTTTTCATTTTTTTACCATATCTCTCCATTTATAGCTTCTTTGATCTTAAAAATTTATTTGAACACCTAAAATTCCATTTTCCATGTTTCCTTCCTTGAGGTCCCATATCCCAATTTCACTCCTAATTCCAACAAATCTCAATTTTCCCTTTTCTGGATTTTACCATAACTTCTATTTTCATCCATTTTCCTTGATATTTTTCCATAGTGTTCATCTCCTTTTTATACTCCTTTGTTCCTATTTGATAAATTTTCTAGTTTTTCCATTTTCACTTATGAAATTTCCCTCACCTTTGTCAATCATACTCCCACTTTGCAAAACATTTAGTAAAAGTACCTTTACCCCTTTTAATTTCACCCAAATTAAAAAAATTATGTATTAAACATGTCTTAACTCTATTTTTCCTACCCATTGAAAAAAATATCTTATTATAGTCATGGTAGTAACTTGAATAAGAGTAAAAAACATGAAGGATGAAATTGCCTCCTTTAAAACCCAAATCAAATATCTTGATGAAAAAATTATTAGCCTCAAACTTAAACATATTACTTTAAACAATAGATGACATCCAAAATCCTCTTCAAACACCAAATTTATTTATTCTAGTAATTTTTGGGGCCCAAAGCTTGATTTTCCTTGATTCAATAGTGTAAATCCAACTAGATGGATCTATCAGGCATAACAATATTTTAGTCTACATAATACATTTGATGATAATAAGGTCCCACCTACATCCTTTCACTTGGAACATGAATCCCTTCAATGGTATCATTGGTATACCAAGGCTCATGATGAGCTCATATGGACTAATTTTTGCACCTTCATTTTATAGTGGTTTTTCCCTAGTGATTTTGATGGCTTCATTAGAACACTCACTAAACTTTGACAAATAGGAACCATGAGAGAATATCAAATAAAATTTAAAAAATTGGCCAATCACACAGAGGGATTGTTCAATGAATTCTTTACGAGTTGCTTTATTAGTGGACTAAAGGATGTAATTGGATCTGAGGTCAAAATTTTCTAGCCTAACATAATGATGGAATCCCTAAGGTTGGATAAGTTAGTAGAGGATAAGATCACAACTCAAAAATGATTCAAATCCAATTTTGCTCCATTCACAAATACAACTCCATAATTATCTCAAACAATGCTAGCCCCTAGAACCAATCTTATCAAGAATTTCATTGAAGCAAAGATGCAAGCATGTAGATAAAAAGGACTATGTTATAATTTTGATGACAAATTCACTTAGGGACATCGATGTGTCAAGAAAAATATTTACCTACTAAATGTGGACTCTTTACTTTAAAATAAAGGTTTGGAAGATGCTTAGGATAAAATAGATGATCCAGAAGAAGCTCCACTAATTATGGAACCTACTTCTGTGTAAGAACAACCAAAGATATCTCTCCATTCCTTAGTAGGATTCACCACCCCAAAAACTATATGGGTTAGAGGTTACTTCAATAAGATCCCTCTCACAATACTCTTTGATTTGGGTAGCACTCATAACTTCATTGACCCTTGGATTGTAAAACATGATGATTATTTTGTCCATCCTTGCTCCAACTTTGAAGTTATGATTTGTAATGGGGAAAATTACCTTTAAAAAGGAAGTATTATAATGTATGTAACTCTGTTGGAGATTATAACTTGTGTTATAATATGTTTTCTTTGCCTTTAGGTGGATGTGATGTTATTTTGAGAACCCAATGGTTATGCACACATAGACCTATCTTATGGGATTTTGTTGAACATTGGATGTAGTTTTTAGATAATAGGAAAAAACATACATTGAAAGGATTAAAACTTGGGTCTCTCAGCATCAAAATTTTATATCACATGTAAAATATTCTTAAGAATAATTCATAGGGCATCATTTCCCAACTCCAATCCATTCAAAGGTAACCATCAATAGTCTTCACTAGTCATTCTGATCTATGAATTGTTATGCATAGGTATGCATGTGTCTTTCCAAAACTAGTGGGATTTCCACCTCCATGAATACAGGACCACTATATTTATCTCCTTACTAAAATTCCTCCCAACATTAGTCCCTATTACTACCCATTTCATCAAAATATTGAGATGCTCATTCGATATTTATAGAAGCAAGGCATTATTCACCCTAGTACCAACCCAAATTCTTCCCTAGTTCTCCTTATCTAAAAAAATATGGGTTATGATGCCTCTATATTTAATTATATTCACTTAATCACATCACAATAAAAGATAAGTTCTTGATCCATATTCTTTATTTTCTTCTTGATGAGATTCATGGAACTCATTTTTTTTCCAAGTTAGATCTCTATTCTAGATATCACTAGATCTAGCTTCATGAAGATGATATCCCTAAGATATATTTTTTCATATATGATGGCCACTCTAAGTTTCTATTCATTCCCTTTGGACTCACTAATTCTCCTTCAACATTCTAGACATTGATGAATAAATTATTCCAACCCTAATTATAGAAATTCATTCTTGTCTTCTTTGATGATATCCTAATCTATAGTAAAACATGGTCTAAGCATCTCCAACATCTATAACTTGCATTAAAAATTCTTTCTAATCATCATATCTATGAAAAATAGTCCAAATGTGTTTTTGGATAAGACAAATTGGAGTATCTTAGGCATATTATTTCAACCCAAGGGGTTTAGGTGGATCCTAAAAAAATAACTGCCATAACAAATTGGAATCATCCTTAGACACTTAAGAAATTCCATGGTTTTTTGAGGTTGATTGGATACTATCAAAAGTTTCTTAAGGATTATGGAAAGATAATAGTTCCATTGATAGATATGTTGAAAAAGGATTATTTTACATGGACACAAGATGCTGAGTATGAATTTGAATAATTGAAATAATCCATGTGTACTACACCTATTCTAGCTATGCCAAAATTTGCCAAGAACTTCACTATCAAGAGTGATGCTTGTAGAAATAGACTTTGTATTGTTCTCTTCCAAGAAGGATTCTCCATTGCATTAACCAACAAAGCCCTTTTTGGAAAGAATTTAGTTCTCTCTACTTATGAGAAGGAAATGATGGACATATTGCATTCAATCTATAAGTGGCAACCATACCTACTATGGAATCATTTTTGCATCAAACCTAATCACCAAAGTCTAAAATGTTTCCTAGAATAATTGATCTTAACTCCATCACAATAAAAATGAGTCAACAAACTCATGGGTTATGACTATGATATCACTTAGAAGAAGGGTAAGGATAATATTATGGCTTATGCTCTATCTCACACATTTATAGACCAAGCTTCCCTTTCATCAATTTTTATGCCTATTTTAAATTGGTTGGACATTTTAAAATAGGGGTATGTCAATGAATCCTTATTATCTCAAATCATTCAATAGTTTTCAACTAAATCCTCTATTTTACTACATTATTCTTGGGATGGTGTTTATCTATGATATAAGGGCCATCTAGTGCTTCCCTAGAGTACAAATCTTTAGTAGGATATATTCTATGAAGTCTATGGTTCTACAACCATAGAGAATATAGGGTTTCTCAAAACTTATGAACGGTCATGATACAATTATTTTAGAAGAGAATGAAAAAGGAAATTAAACATATGGTGGATGAATGTGATACCTACCAATGTAATAAGGGTAAAACAATATTCATTCCTGGGTTGCTTGAACCCTTACCCATTATTATCAAGATTTGGATACACATTTATATGGATTTTATTAAGGGGATCCCTAAATCTAGAGGGAAAATAGTGATCTTGGTTATGGTTTATTGCCTCTCCAAATAAAGTATTTTTGTGCCCTCAACCATCCATATACCACCTCTGCATTTGTGCAATTTTTATTGGACCATATTTTACATCTTCATGCCATTCTTTCTTCCATCATCTTAGATCATGATGTAACCTTCACTATCCATTTTTGGATAGAACTATTTTGATGCATCATTACCCAACTAAAGGTGAGGTTTTTATATCATCCATAAACAAATGGCTAGATTGAAATTGTCAAAAAATGCTTGGAAACTTTCCTTTATTGCTTTACCTTAGATCCAAAACATCAATGGGAAAGTGGATTCCACTAATTGAATACCTCCTACCACACTTTAACTAAAATGACTCCATATGAAGCAGTCTATGGTCAATCACCACTAGTGATCCTTCTGTACACCCCTAGTAGTTCAAAAATAAAGTGATTAAGATGCTTCTCTAAACACAAGATCAGATCCTAAGATCCATGTGGGATAATATTCATATGGCATAAGATAGAATAAAACAACAGGTTGATCAACAACATTTCAAGTGTAATTTCCAAGTAGGTGATATGATTTTTCTTCACCTTCAGCCACACAAGAAATCCTCCATAAATTTCAAAGGTTGTCATAAGCTAGCTCCAAAGTTATATGTACTATATAAGGTTCTCCATAAGAATGGGTTAGTTTCTTATAAGTTGGATCTCCCACCTTCTTCTAGAGTTCACCCAATATTACATGTCTATTGTCTAAATAAATTTCTTGGTAAAAACATCAGAGTGCATACTATTCTACCAAAACTTGATAATGAAGGATCCATAATTCTTGATCCAGTGGAAATCTTGGACAAGTGTACCCACCAAATTCACTCTCATTACATCATAGAGGTATTAATTCAGTGGCATGGAATGTAACTAGAGGATGCAGCATGGGAACCACTATTTTAGATTCATCACCAATTCCCACATTTGAATCTTTGAGGACAAAACATTTTTTAAGATTGAGGGGGTTTTAGGAACCCATCCTACCCCTTCTTTTTTATTTTTTAGTATATTAGTTTTTATGGATACATATGCTTTGTAAGTCCTCCTATGAGCATTTTTTTTATCCCACATTCTTGGGAAGTATTAGTTTCTTAGATTAGACTTAGTATATAAGTAAGTGTTTAGGCCAGTGAAGGCATCCACTAATTTATTATATTTATATTTCTCAAAGGAGGATACTCATCAAATTATCTTGTGACCAATATAATCCTTTTGGTAATTCTACTAATTATATAAATCTATTATTTCATGCATTTTCAGTAATTTGTTATAGGAGGGTCCTCTCAAAAGGAAATAATGATGAAGAATGTGGATAAAAGAGTTGAGTTTGTTCACCTTATTCTTATCAACATCCTTAAAAGTTTAAAATACTCATTACACTTTTTAAGAGGAGAATGGGTATTTTTCTAAAAAGAAAATCAATATGTCCTAACAAGTGAAAGGCTATAAACAAGGGACATAATTTATTTCATGAAAAGTAGACTAGTGAGATGGGAAAAGAAAAAGGTTCAACCCAAAAAAGATCAACCATCATCTCCTATCCCTATCCCACCTCCTTTGACTCAAATCCTACCTTAATCTACATTCACCCTTCCCATGGAACCAAAGATCACACATCTTGGAAGCCTTCATGGACTATGACTCCCAAATACATCATGCCAACTTTTGTGAAAGAATCTTCTCCTATTCCTACCAAAAACCAAGAAAGAGAGAAGATTATAGAATTTAGGCCAATGAATCATTTTCCATTTCTCCAAAAACCTTCCAATAAGCCTAAATCCAAAACCTTGAGTTGGAAGGATACCTTGTCAAGTTTCAAGCATAACAAAGAGTCATCTTTCCCTCTCACCCTCTCCTTTTCCCAATAAAAACCTATGGTTTTGATTTTAGAATATGAAGTTTAAACTAGAAAATAACATCAAGAGATGAGGATTAGGTAAATATTTGCTTTGAATTTCCTTTCTTCATTGAATATGATGATCCCATCTTATGTGGAAAAAAAGAGTTGATGGAGTAAAGTATAGTAAAACCATCAAAGATCAACATTTAATAAGATATTCATGAGGTTTTAGCTCCAATTAATCATGAAGAAGTGGTGTCAGTCCTTAAAAAGCAAGATGAAGATATTTCATGGTATCAACTATACCATGACTTCATGGGAGATCTTGAAGTGCTCACTAATAGTGGATCTCTTGAAGAACAAGACAAAGAAATTAATAAGATAAATAATAAATTACATCTTGAAGAAATTCATGATGTCATGGTGGCCTTGAATGAATTTACAATTGAGTATGAGGTAGGTTCTCATGAAAACACTTTGGTTACTATCCATATTGGGTATCATGAGTAAATGGCAGATATTGAAGAAGTCAAAACTCAGTTGGACCATGTTCAAATTGAATTCTTTGATTATCCTTCTACCCCTAAAGAGCATGAATAGAACGGGATCAAAATTAACATACTTTGAAGTTACTAATATGAAGATTCATTTTGTAAATAACTTGAAAACTTATTCTTGAGTTTGGATGATCAAATTCTGCCTTCAAGTAAACATCAATAAGAAGAAGTTAATCAAAATGTATAAATTGACAAAGATGATCCTAAAGAGCCATCAAAATTTGAAGTTACATATATGGTCACATTGGAAAGATATAACATCATAAAACATTAGCATGAGATAAAGGTTGAATATCAAGATGAATTTGTACTCATAAGGAACATGTTTTATGTTGATAGTTCACTTGAAGAACTGCTAAGAGGATTGGCAACCAAGAAGTAGTCGAGCTCAACCAAGAAAAGGTCGAATAAGATGCTTGTTTCAAATATTTAATAATTACATGAATATAATGATATAAAAATATTCTCTTTTGATATAGGAGGATCAATATTGGCAATTTAGTATTTACATAGTTAGTTGCTTTCTTGTTTGTTGTGTCCTCAAGTGCTTAGTTAGCACTTGTGTGTGTTTGCTTCGTTGCTTGGTGTCTGTTGTCTTTTTTCTATGTGTTTAAAGGTAAAATAAACTTTTATTTTCATTGTCAAGGTATATTTTAGGTATAAAGATAAGTGTAAATGACTCCATTTCCCAAAATAAGGACAAGGCTAATGATCTATTTAGCATAGCAGGTATTCTACCCCCATGAATCACTAATTTGTAAACTAATTTTGACCCCCAAGTCCTATAGATGAAAACCTTGGTTTAGTTTTTTATAACCTTTTTAATATTCCTTTGCATGCCTTAATGGTATTAAATTAGTCTTTATAATGTCTTATTAGAATTATTTAAGGTTTATTTAGAGAAATTCAAGTAAGGTCTTGTTATGGTCTTGTTGTGGTCTAGCCATGTCATAGAGTGATGAAACTTGGTTAAGTTATGTAATAGGTAATTATATGTTCATAAAGGTCATTTAATTCCTTAACCAATTTATACAATCATTTTATGATTATATGGAAAGGTTAATGTTCTTTTGTGGACTTTAAAGTAGCATTTTATAGACAAAAAGATATTTTTTGAAATTTTCATGTATGTACAAGCTATAAAATTATAAAAATATGTATAAAAAACCTTTATAAGGTCCTTGGAGAATATATATAACTTCCATAAATGTCAGGATGTCAGATAGAATTCAAAATCTTGAATTTCAACACTTTTGAGGGGAATTTTGGCACTTGTATAGACTTATTAAAATCATCTTAAGGTGAAAAATATTTATAAATGTCCATTAAGATTATAAAGGTCATAATAATTCATGTAAATAATTTTAAATTCTCAAAATTGAATAATACTCCTTCTCTCTCCCATTACTCCCTTCAAAAGCTCGTGAAGGCAATTTTCAAATACATGTTACAAGCTGTACATGTAGAGTTGAAGACTAAGAATTTGAAAAAAAATTGGTACCATTATGGGATTATAATTAGTGTAATTTTAAATTTTATTGAGATCATTATCTTTATAAATAATTTCTAAGGATTTAAGCTACTTTTTTTAGACTCAAAACCCCACTATCTCATTTCTCAAAAGCATAGATGTAGGAGTGAATTCGTGAAGGAAAGGTGAAAATTTTAGATGATATTAAAAGTTATACATAACCCTCATACATAATTATTCATCATCATATATCCCATATATACACTGGCCAAGCAAGAAAGTTACTCTTGTGTATAGTGTGCAGGTGGATGCCATTGTTCTTTATTATTTTACAGTTTATACAAGGTTTAAAAATATACAAATGATGGTTACATTTTTTTCATCATATTTTCATCTCCTTCAATATCACATATTTCTAAGCATTCCATACTAATTCTCCAACTAGTAACCATGATCGAGGACTATGTTAGGGGTTGTTTGTGCAAATATAATCTCAAAGGGCCTTATCTACATAATCAATGTATGATAAAAAAGGCTTGTATTAAGGTTATAAATAAAATATATTTGTATTTAAATACTCCCCAATGACTCTCAAAGTTATTTATGGCAATAAAGGAGGTTTTTACATAATTATAGGCCTAGACAGTCATGCACATGCCTGCTCACTAAAGTATGGTTTGATGAGTAAAATGGAGAAAATCAATGATGTTTCAAGGGGTTGAGTGAAATGAATAAGATATAAAAATATATTTAATACCTTAAAAATATTATCATGATGATAATTAACTTGTTCAATTATCTTATATTTTAATCGAATAGTCAAATAACCAATACATACCTACAAGCATGTACAAACAAAATAGACAATTTAAAAGTGGCACAATGTTTGGTCAGAGGTGAATAAGATTATTGAGTGAGTCGCATGATTAAATAACATGGTTTAGCACAATATCTAAGTCCAAATACCTTAGGAACTTGCTCGAATATTCATCTAAGAAAAAGGTAGACCTACAAGCCCAAATCTATAGGTTTTCATTTTGAACATAAACCAAAGGTGTTTGGAGAAGAAATTAGATAGTAAAGTTGTGTAGTATATTCTTTAGATATTTATGCATTATTTATTTATTTGTTGAATATATGTATATTTTATCCTATCTTTCATTACTTGTAATAGGATAGAAGATGAATAAACTCCTCTTTTAGCACCAAAGTCTTAGAAGAATGTTAATAGTAAGATATTATAGAAAAGTTATATATATATATATATGTATATATATATGTATATATATGTATATATATATATATATATATATATGTATATATATATATATGTATGTATATATATATATGTATGTATATATATATATGTATGTATATATATATGTATATATATATATATGTATATGTATATATATATGTATATGTATATATATATGTATATATATATATATGTATATATATATATATATGTATGCTTGTATAAAGAAGAAAGTTGGACCTTTTTTGAGATCAATATATACTATTTGGCTATTGTTACCTATTGTATTTATTATTTTGTTCCTTTATTGCACATTCATGGTTAATATTTCGCTTATTTATATCTAATTCACTCCAAATGCTTTTTAAACATTAATGAAGTTCTATTTAATCATAATTCCCATCTAATGCACCATCCTTCATCTATATTATGATTTTATAATCCTTCATGAATATGAATTCTATGCACTATCCTATACAGTTGAGTAAAACATATATATATTCATCCTTAGAAGTTTTAATGATTTAGGAACCTCTGCTAACAATGGTGTAGTGAGCATGGCAACACTCCTTCTAAAGGAAACTATTCTAAGATGGTTACTAGGAGAAAGAGACATTAATACATGGTTAGAACAAAAAGTATGGAATTTCACAGAAGAAGAATCTAAATGGATTGGATTAACCACAAGTGAAATCTTTCAAGATCACATCTATGGAGAGACATACAAAATTTATTATTTTAGATTACATGAACTACAAGCTAATTGGTTGACAAGATTAGAATACTATTTATTTAAATAAAAAATAAATAATCAACTAGACTGAAGAGAAGATAGATAGTTGTTGAAACTATAAACTAACTGGATGAGAGCAAGAAACTATTGGGCTATTATTACCATAGATGGATACATCATTGAGTTTGTAGTATAAGGATATATAGTGTTCAAAGTTGCATATGACCTATTTTTCTGAGCATTTAGATGAAAATTTTTGCAATAACTACCTCTCTGTAGGAAGATGTTGGTTATCGATATGGCCATGGTGCCTACTCTAGCCAATACAGGGTAGTTTCTTTTGGAATATGGGGGTTTGTGAAACATGATAGTGAATGATGGTTATATGATTAAGGATTGAAATTAAATCCAAAATGAAAAAAATGAGGGAAGATGAGTTAGAATAAAATTCTAGATTTAGAATGAGAACTATGACAATAAAATAGATGAAATAAACAAAAGAATACCAAAGTATCTATGAGTAGAGGTAAGAGTAGTAGTAGATTATATGATGAATGAGTATGAAGATAGGATGATCAATATGATGAATGAAAGATGAATAAGTAAAAGGATTAATTCAAAAGATAGAGTGAAGTGATGAAGAATGAGATGAAAAAGAGATGGTCAAAGAAGAAGGCAAAAATAGTTTAGAAGTACAAAAGTTAGATGATAGATATACAACACAACTATAAGAAAGGGTAGTGTCAGAATAAGAAAAATTAAATAAATAAATAGAACACAATCATAGATTAATCATAGGTTTAAGCATAACAAAAGAAGAATTCAGATAAAAAACCATTAACTGGCAAAGCACACATCCCTATAGCCTAATATTTTATATTCTAGTATAAGTTTTTAGTTAGGTAGTTAGGAAGGTAATATTTAGGGTATAAAAATTTAAAAAAGATCAATTATAAAATATTTTAAGGCCATATGGCTTGTTTAAACTAAGTAAAGAGACAAAGGACATGTATAAAAACAAAGTACACACATTGACTCTCCTAGTGCACAGAGTAGTACAATAGTAAGATCACCCAACACACAACCTCCTCTAGTAACATCTATGTAACATATTCCATTAACATTTTAGATAGGATTACAAATCAAGTTAGTCAAGCATTAGTCCATAAATCATTAAACATGCATAAATAACTAACTAACCAAGCCTATCTATTCCTATAGTAATTACAAATGATAGTAAGAAATAAATGAAAGAAACCAACACCATATTACCTTTCCAAATGGATTCACCATGCCCATGTGGCTCTAAAAAAATCTCTCCCTTGATCGAGAATATTTTTATTTGTCAAAAATGGTGGTAATATCCTCCAATGCCTTAAGAACACTCCATAAAACATAGGCTCTTGATTGTAAATCACTAAACTAGCCTATCAATGAAGCTTTGTGGAAATAATTTAGCATTATAACTTCACAATGCTCAAGATTTATAGATATTTGAGCATATTAAACTTACACCAAAATAGTTTAGAAATGATGTCCATGGCCTCTCTATTTATATATTTTTGAGATTGGTTAGGATCAGCCTAAATCATCCATCTCAAGATTGAGATGTTTGGTTGAAGATAATCCTAATATTTGGAATTAAATCCATAATTATCCTCAAGATGACCTTGGAATAAGGGGCATTAAAGAGGCATGGGAGGAATTAAATATGCATGGGTGACCCATAATCTTGATATTTGTGGCATTTATGGCTTGATGGATGCCACCCCATAGATGATGTCACTAGATGATGTAGATAATAAGAATCAATTTTCAAAAAGAAATATTCAAGAACTCTCATGGAAAATACACTTGAACCCTTGATTTGGATTTATTAGCCTTAAGAAATTTTAATCAACATTTGTGTAGTTATTTGAAAATTGACCCGCAACTAATCAATATGGTCAGAAAGTCATATTACAGGGTAATAATTTGACTTAGGAAGCATTAGAAGGTGACACTAGATGCATTAGAACCATATTCCCATTTAGGATGTTTTAAACAAAAAATAACAAAGGTATATGATGTGTACTAATGAATTTAGAATAAAAAAGTGATCTAGATTACTAAATGATGAAATGGTCATTTTGACTTGAAATGATCTAATCAAACTTAGATGGCCCATAAAATGCATTACCATATTTAGGGATACTTTGAAATAAAATGGAATTTGTAAATGACAAGTTTGAACCATTTAGGACATTTTATGGATTTTGACCTAAATTCAGGTTAGATTGATAATTTCAACACAAATGGTGTTAGGGATTGGATGTATACATTTTTCCCCTATTTGAGAAGGTGTAATGTGAAATTCAGGTGAAGCAATGCCTTTCCAAAGAAAAGAGTTTTCAAGAAGAAATTAGAATAAACCCATGATTCCCCCTTGAGAGGAAATACTAAGATGAAAGAGAAGGATGAACTCTCGAAAAGAGAGAGAAAGTGTGAGATTAACCCAGGGAAAAGATCACATCCAGATGAGCTAATGCTTACACATGTGATTACCATCAATGATCAAAATATAATTAGAGGTATAATAGGCCTAAAAGATGGGGGAAATGGGAAAGATACAATCCATCAATGTAAGGGACACACTTTAAACATACCCAGTTTGAGAGTACAAGCTACATGCTTATGGCATTGATCAATCCCAAGATAAGTTGCACACTAAAAAAAAATTCCATCATGGGATTTAATGTGGATATCTTATAACTAGAGGAAAAGTGAGAATGTTTTACTTCAGGAAGGGAAGCATCACTAGAACAGGGTCTCTAAAGAGAAGATAATAAGAAGTGCCTCGATAAAGCAAATGTGATCGTGATAAAATAGGTGTGCCCAAGTAGGGTAAATATTTATTATGGATAAATAAGAAAGAATGATTTTTCCCTTATATAGCTTGATTTTATTGAGATAGTGGTTTATATGTTGGCCCAACATGGGCAATTAGCAAGCAAGAATAGCTCAATGATATAAGCCAAAAGATAGGTTAAAGTGACTGGGTACAAATGGACATGTGATGGTGTAATTGCTTAGAAAGCCATAATAACCCAAGAATATGATAATACACAAAGTGATGAGAGAGATGAAAAGAATAATTAAGATATATGATCTAACCTTAATATAAATTGAGCGCTACCTACATAGTTCCATGGACTCATATTCCATCATGAACTTTAGGCCAATGTAGTTCAGCCAAGTTTGGGAGAGAATGGAATGAAGAATGATGAAAAATAAATAAGAATTGATTAGAATAATAATGTATGTTAAGAGATGCATATCTAAGCATAGACAAAGAAGCATGATATGCATGTTACCTAGAAGCCTAATTCAACATCATGAGCCTAAGTTTTGTAAAGTGTTCTTGAGAATCATTCATCGGAGCTGATGTTGACGTTAAGACTTTGAGACCTGAGTACAAAGTGCTTGATATATAAAAGGAAATTAGGCATCATAAGTATTAGTAACTTAGAATGAAATAATATTTCAATTACACTAAGCCAATTAAAATGTGAATATTTTTAACTAAGGATAATGGTAAAATAATGACCAAAACTAGAGTTACAGTGATTTACGTTCAAACAAAAAAGCAAAAACAAAGAAAAAGATAAACATAAATGAACCTAAATTAAAATAAAGATATGATCTAAATTAGGAACAATAATGTTTAAAACAAAAGGCAATAACATCTTAATGACATGAGACCAAGATATGATAATCAAGATCCATGTGGACCATCAAGGCATTCTTCAATAAACAAGAGAAAAGCAAAATCAAATAGAAAAACAAGATAAAGAAACACAAGAACAAGAAGTAATAAAAAGAGAAAATGAGAAGAAATAAAAGGAGAGTTGTGAAATCATAACAAAACACTAATAAAACACAACAAAACATCAAGAAAACTCAAATAAACACACACAAACAAAAAACCAAGTTAGTGAAATTTAAAGACAAATGTTCATGCATGTGCAGTATAGATGTTACTTTCCACCACATCATAACAAAGAACAATGACAATTATTCCCTAATTAAAAAGGAACAATGATAGAAGAAATGGGGGAAGATAAGAAAAGGAAGGGGTTGGTTGAGCTGACTCTAGATGTATAAGATAAGTGGACACTGCATACATAGTTCCATGGATGCATGTTCCAACATGAACTTTAGGCCAAATGTAGTTCTCCTAGGAAATATGATAGAAGTAAAATGATGATCAAACTAGAATGATTAATTTTATATAATAAATGGAAGAGATAATAAAAAAGTGATAATGGTCTAGCAAATAAGAAGCTGATGAGATGAGAAAGAATGATCTTACAAAATGACAAATGTGTGGGACAAGATGAAATGAATTGGTGTTTTTGTGCTTGAAAAATGGTAAGATCATTCAAACTTAATAGTTGCTCTGAAAATAGTGAGATCATTCAAACTTAATATTTTCTCACAAAATAGTTAAAGAGTGTAAACTTCATGGTTGTTGACAAAATGGTGAGACCGTGGGATGCTGGAATGGGAATGTACAAATGTACAGAAGCATGAGACAATGTTTTTATTCTTTCATGGATCATGTTCAGATGTTTTTATTATTTTCAAAGTATTTGTAACTTTTTTGGTGTTTTTGGGATAAAATATGCATAAGGTGGGACCATCTAGTCAAGGAGATGCACATCCTAAGAGTAGAGGTTCCATAAGATAGCTAAGATGACTATAATAACCCATGCTCATAAATCAAGGAGAGAGAGGTTATGGGGAGTGAGGTGACCTCAACATGAATTGAGCATGACCTACATAGTCCTTAAATAACCTCAATTCATATTAATTCCGTCCACATAAAAGGTAAATAAAAACCAACTAGGTCCCAAAAAGTTCTCAAATCTAGCAAATGGCTAGTCAAATTAAAATATTAATGGCAAGGTAATGTGGTAATGCATGATAAATAAGTGTTTCCCCTAGTTTACCCATAAGAAGTTATAACTAAGATATAACAAGACAGGTCAATAATAATAATTTTCCCATAGGTGGTTATAATTAGTAGCAAGATTGGTGAAACACTGATTTGCCCATATGTAGTTATAATCAAGCTCACATAAACTAACATGGATATAGGATGAAAGATATCTTTCTAGATCAATTATCATATTAATTTCATAGACTATCATTGTGAACATGGATTGGATTGATTATTAAAACTTGATTTGAATTCCCCCACAAAATGTGAGACAAGAACTAAATGAACCAAGATCAAAACAGGATTGGGTAGGATGACTAAAAATAGGCTTTGGTCTAGATAGGAATGGAATGATAGGATGGTATGGTCTTTCTAAGGATAATGATGGTTTTTGATAGATTAGGTAAAATGGTAAGAGGATTTCCCCCAAGTGATGGGGTAAATGGATGGGTACTTTGATAATGGCAAATGGATATGTAACAATGGCAATGGTATGAGACATATTTTTGGCCTAGGTATGGTTTTTGATTTTATTGTTCTTGTTGAGGGGAGATGCTCATCCTAATCAACAAATGATACAAATAGAATACTCAATCATGTTAAATACTATCTTACACCTCATCTAAATAACTACTCTATCAAGAATAACCTATATATTTAGTTGCCAAGAATGATTTCATGATCTTCATTGGTCATTGATTTTGATTCCTTCAAAAATTGAGATAAGGTATATTTATAGCCTCTACAAATTAAAGTGTAACAATGGATGGTAAATAGGGAAAAATAATGGATGATAGGTTTGATTGTGAAATAGAATGGTAGATGACAATGGACTATATAATGGTGAAGAAACAAATGAAGATCAGGACTTTTAATCACACGTAATGTTGTTGATGCTATATTTGACATAATTTTGGTTGTGGTGGGGCCAAAGACTTTTTCTCTCAATAGGACCACTAGATTTTTATATTGTTTGATCTTGAGAGTAGCTACCATCTAATTATGCTATATATTGGAAGCTATTTTAATTTGATCTTTGATATTATCTTCAATAAATAATGAATAACTTTTGTGCTCAGTGATTGGTGCCTCGAAGAGGTTTTCACCAATGAAGTTGTCTTGACTATCTTGTAGCACCTTCAAGAAGGTTTCACAAAGGGATGCTAACATTTGGCTTTGATTATCTTCTAGTGACTTCCAAAAGGTGCCACTAAAAGATGCTAAGTTTAATCTTTTTTTATCCACTAGCACCTTTGAAAAGGTCTCACTAAGAGAGTGTTCTATTAAATGAATATGGTCTTGGCCTCCTTACTCTTCTTTATCTATTATGTCACCATAGATGTAATTCAACAAAGTGTGATTCTATCGATCCCAATTGACATTGTGGGAAATGTAATGTCAATAATATGGCTATCTTGGTTGGTGATAATGGGATGGTGAAATGTAGCATAATATTCATATAAGATACTAGGGTAACTTATGTCGATGCTAAATTAATCATCTAGAAAAACTATTAAAGGATCACAAATATATTCAAATTGATCTACAAGGCAATCGTAACCAATGTTGTAATAACAAATATGATAATCTATTTTTGACTTTAATTTTGAAGCAATAGACTCTTAATCCAATGTCACAACTAATGTTAAGTCTATTTTTTATGCTAAATCTAATGTCAGCTCAAAAATGGATCCTAAATCTAATATTGATTCTTCATTTGATATGGTTATTTCGATAATGTTCTGTTAAACATTGAATTTTTGACAAGTAATGGTTTGTGATGGCATAATGGGCTTCATAAAAACTAATTCATCTTGGAAGGGTTCAACATAGACTAACTCATCTAAGTGAAGCCCCTAAAAAATAGGGAACTACTCAAGGGATGTCTATAAAAAATCATGTCTATCAAAGTGAGACTCCTCAATGAGTGGGAAAATATCAAGAGACAACTATACTAAGACTAGCTTGTCAAGGAGATGAGGCTCTTTAAAAATAGGTAATATATAAATAGGTAACTTGTCATAGTTTATCTTGTCACAAATGGGTGTTTCAACAATAACATGTTGGTTTTGGTTCACAATTGGTTGTAAAAGGTCAACTTTGAACACCTTTTGATCCTCATAAAATAGATTTTGAAAAAGTGATGGTTCTTGTTTAGGCTAGAATATTGGCACAAAATTTCTAAAGTGGGAACATTTGGTTTAGTGGGAAATTTTGGTTTTGTGAGAACTTTTATTTTAGTGGGAAATATGGTTTGTGGTTCAATAATGGACTCTCCAAAGATTAGACTATTGAAGAAGGCATCAAAAATAAGTGGTTCATCAAATGGAGGTTCTTCAATAATAGGTTCATAAAAAACTAGCAATGGGCAAAGAATGGTAATAATTGGATGCTTCTTAGTTTGGATGCTCATGTGAACTAAAGGAAGAGGTCCTAAAATGGTAACGACTAGATTCTTCTTAGTTTGGTTGCTCATGCAAACCAAAGGAAGAGGTCATAAAATGGTAATCTTGGCATGTTATGGATTTTGATTATTTACACAAGCCAAAGCATCCAATTCTTTTTCATAAAACCAATCATTCTGATAGTGATTTGGATCATAAGTGGGATTTTAACTGTGTTCCCATGATTGATTTTTATGAGGTGGATAGAAATATATCTCACAAAGCATATTGTCACCATAGGTGTCTTGACTAAAGTCATTAAAGTCATTTTGTGTAGCCATGCTATCACAAGCTGAAATATCCATGACTACATTATAAGTGTACCTAGACATATATGCATTTAATGAAAAAAGCTCCAAAAAAAAAGACTTAAAGTTATACAAACCCTAAAAAATGATCCAAAGGATAAATGGTTCAAACTTGGTTGAACATGGTCAAAGGGGTTAAACTGCATCTCAAAAGTAGTTTGTGTCGAGATTTGGCATAAAATAACCTAATGTCAAATATCTAACATCAAAGGTTTTTTGAATAAAGATTGTGTTTTCCCAGATAAAGTCACAAAAAATAATGAGGATAGGCATGTGAAAAAACAAATAATCAATAATGTTCAAAATTGGGTAATCATTTAATAGAAGCTATGCAACCCAAAAGAAAAAGATCTATGTACCAACCCCATGAATTGAGGCCTTAATAGAAATCAATCAATGTTTGGATCCAAACTCAACAAGGCTAATTGAAAACTCAATGTTGAAAACTAAGATTTCATCAAATAAGCTAGACAAGATCAAATAGCATGATGACACAAGACAAAGGTCCAAATGATATATACAAAATGGTTTAAAATAATTGGTTTTGATACAATGGTAAACAAGTCTTGAAACAAATTGAGCAGCCTCACGGTGTAAACATACTCGAATAATGCGGTCAATGGTTATGTTTCAAAAGCCCAAAGGAAAAAAAGATTTGACATGATTTGGGTAGCATAATTCTACCCTTGTTACCTTAAATACATGATTTTGACATGGATTATGAATAAACAAACAAGTTTTAACCTCAAAACATACCAATCAAATAATGACCAAAATGTACTAAGTGTAATCATCCAAATCTTAGCAAGGGTATGGCATGTGGGGTTAACTAAACTATCAAGTTTCGATCATTCTAGGGGAATCAATTGCACAATAAATTTCACACCAAATGATGAAAAATAAAAACATGGATTTTGGGTCTGTATCACTCGGCTTGTTATAAAATTTTCTAGTCCTTTTTTAAACCACTACATCTTACTGTTCACTTAGTGCAGTGTGATGTCCAAAGTGCCACTACATCCCATGTGCAACTCCAAAAGAGCCAAGTGAAGTCAATACCAAGAGATGAAACCCCAAGTCAAAGCTTCCCTAAAGAAATCATGGGATTTAATTACATCTCCCTCATAAGCCAAGATGTAATGAAATGAAAGAAATAAAAAGAAAGACTTTAGGGTCATTTTCAAGGTCACCCAAACTTTGATTTGTTTTTGGGGAGTGCTTTAGATGACATTATTTCTAAGCCTTGGACTAGGCTTTGTGAAATATTAATGGCACTTTCAATTTCAATGATTCCTTAAAGGTGACAAATGGAATAACATACACACAACACCCCTCTCTTTTCTAAATAAAATTAGATCAAACAACTATTGAAGACAAAAGACTTTTAGAAAGATGAGTTCATTTTTAAGCACCAAATTTTAAAGATTGAGTGGTGTTCATTTGACCCCTTTGTCTTAGTTTTAAATTTAAAAACTAATGCTAAAAACACCTATTTAATCACCTCAAATGTTAATTTAAGCACCAAAATAATGTTCCTAATTCATTTTAAAACATGCAAAATATGTTCTAAAACATGATTTATCAAACTTGAAATCTGCTAGTTACCTGTCTACCCTTAAGGCATCACCCTAAAAGAAAATATGCTATATTAGAAAAATTTTAAATGTATTTACAAATTATGTAAAAAATCTATAAAACTTGAAGCTAAACGAGTGCCAAATTCTAAAAATTTAGGAGAAAACACATGGTTTAAAAAAATCATCCAAAATGGAGTCTGTATGACACCAAAACAAGCATTTTAAAATAGCTCTTAGGTTTTTGTTTTTCAAAAAAACATATTGACCAACATTAGTTATATAACACCAACATCAAAAATGTCCAACCAAGATCTAACTGATGTCATTTTTGCTAACTGATGTCGATTAGGCCAAGTAACTGATGTTAGTATTTCCTACCGAAATCGGTTACTGTGTAAACTTATGGCAACAAAAAATGGAAAAATAAAGTTAGAAAACCAATTTGCAAGAGTTTTAAAAGCTCAAATAATTTTTTTAAGGTTACAAAAGGATCTCTTTTAGGTGTGAGATTTGTCTTATCCCACCAGGCATGCCAAGATGTAGAGAGGATTACAAAACTAGTTAATCAAGCATTAGTCCATAAACCATGAAACATGTATAAAGAACTAACTAACCAAGCCTATCTATTCCTATGGTAATTACAAAGGATAAAAATAAAAAAATTAAGGAAATAAACACCATATTACCTTCACAAATGGATTCACCATGCCCATGTGGCTCAGAAACATGTTCTCCCTTGATCAAGCATCCTTGTCTTTGTCAACAATGGTGGTAAGCTCCTCCAATGCCTCAAGAACACTCCATAAAACCTAAGATCTTGATTGTAAATCACTAAACTAGCCTATAAATGAAGCTTTGTGGAAATAATTTATCATTATAACTTTTCAATGCTCAAGCTTTATAGATATTTGAGCATAATAACCTTTCACCAAAATATCTTAGAAATTATATCCATGGCCTCTCTATTTATATATTTTTGAGATTAGTCGGGATGTAATTGAACCATCCATCTCAATATTGAGATGTGTGATTGAGGATAATTCTAATATTTGGATCCATAATTATCCTCAAGATGACCTTGGAAAAAGGGGCATTGAATAGGCATGGGAGGAATTAACTAGCCAACCTATAGATGATGTCCCTAGGGGAATTGATATTCGTGGCATTTATGGCTTGATGGATGCCACCCCATAGATGATGTCCCTAGGTGATACAGATAATAATAATCAAGCTTCAAAATGAAATATTCAACAACTCTCATGGAAAATCCACTTAATTCCTTGATTCATATTAATTATCCTTAAGTAAGGTTAATCAACATTTGTGTAATTATTTAAAAATTGACCCTCAACTAATCAAAATTGTTAGAAAGTCATATTACTGGGTCATAATTTGACTTAGGAATAATTAGAAGGTGACACTAAATGTGTTGGAATCATATTCCCATTTAGGATGTTTCTTATAACAAAGAACAAAGGTATATGATGTGTACTAATGAATTTAGAAAAAAAGAGTGATCTAAAGCACTAAATGGTGAAATCATCATTTTGACTCTAAATGATCTAATCAAAGTTATCTATCCCATAAATTGTATTTCCCTATTTAGGGATACTTTGACCTAAAATGGCATTTGTAAATGACAAGTTTGAACCATTTAGGACATTTTATGTATTTTGACCTAAAATGTGCATTTGAGTGTAATTCGAGTAAGATTGATAATTTCAACACAAATTGTGTTAGGAATTGGATGTCTACAGACACCAGATTACACAATGGTTCATCATGGAGGATTTATAAACATAATAATCTATGATGGGTCTACAAGCTCTAAACATTACATGTTAACCTGTGAGATGAGATGGCAAGCTAAGGCCATCATTAATGAATTTATCAAAAAGTGTGAGTTATTAGGGACATTAGCTAGAATAAAACTTGAATTCATATATTAAAGATAATTTTAGTAGGTAAGTCTTCAATATTTTAAGGACTAGCTTGTCATAAAATTCTAGATAAATAAATGCATTATTTGAAGGAGATAAGGCAAAAGTTCCATAGAATCAATCTATGATTATGATTGTAAATTATTTGATATGATGAATAAGGCATAATTTGATTCAATAGATAAAGACAAAACTACATGGTTCATCAAAGGATTGTGATCTAGAATACGGTTTACCACTATACATACTCAATATGCTGTAAAAGTAGATACTAGAGTTACTTCCCTATGCATATAATAAATTGAAGATAATGAAGAAGATCATATTGACAATTCCAAGATTTAAAAGACACTATAAGAATTTATGAATATAATGGAGCAATACCATGAGGTAGATAAGCCTAAATTGAATATCTAGTGTATAGAGTATGGAAAGGAAGGACATTTTAGAGATGGTTATTTGAAGATAAAGATAGAATTATGTAAAATATATTGATTAGTGGGACATGAAATAATGCAGTGCCATCTTCTACAATAATATGTCAAGAGTCCACAAAATTTGTATTATAATTTTTGTAAGTCAAATAATCATGATAAAAAGAATTTTAGGGATTTTCAAGAGTTCAAAGAAGGCATCACCAAAAATTTCTTTGCCATCTCTATGTAATAATTATACTTGGTGAAGTAATTGATCCCAAGACCAAAGGAGAGAAAATGCTATACGACTCAAATAGGTCCATAATGGATTCCTAATTCACTAAGTGTTAGCCTTAAGGTCTAGCTGGATGGACCCCCCCTCACCAAGTTGAGCACCTCCATCTCTTCAGTACCAATATGTATCACCATAGATCTCATTCATGATGAAATAATAACAAATGAGTTGAACCCCACCAACTGTATAATAACAATTTATAATTGGAGATATTAACTAGTAGCACTAGCTTTAGAACACTACAAAACAATAAGGAGGGTAAAGAGTTGGATATCAGTCAAATAGAAGAGGAGATAGAGGTGGATACAAAGCAGGTTAACAATGTGTTAGAGGGAATAACTATCAATATCATACTCTATAACGCTACTTGCTACTTGTGTGGAGAGTATAATCATACACTTATTCTTTTTTTCCAAATGCATTGGCCATGACATAAAATATGTTGATAAATATCTTCCTATTTCATCTAATTATATTGATTTGGTCAATACATTTCATTCTAGTCTAATTACATTAGATTATGGACCTAGCCAATATAGTTGTTTCTAGTCATTTTCCACCATATTATAACATATTGACTGATTAAATTTAGTTTTTTAATGTTATGTCAAACTATATTATCCTAGATATTATCATATAACATAATTTTGTATCATCTCTAAAATATGTTGACATTTCTCTAGATTCCAAATTCCATGATATGACACATATTAAGGATAATTTTACATTATCACTAGGCTTGTAAATATTGAGGTTAAATACAATCCACTTACAACCCATAAATTTTGGAATATTTTGATGCCTATATTCTTGTTCTCATGCATGTTGGGACACAATTTTAATACAACACATATTGGATAACCTTTCACTTCCCACTCTTTCCTTATTTTATCCTTTAGGGAATCTTGTGATGTCCATCCTTACCTTATACACACTTTTGGTGCATATTATGAAACCCATCCTTATTATATTAGATTATTTATCTCTCTCCATATAATTAATCAATAATCAAGATCCATTCACATTTTAATAACAAAAAAACTCAAATTAAAATAATCTTCCAAGAAAAATATGGTTGTATTCGACATGTTTCTCTTTGATATTATCATTAACATAGACATTTATTATTATTTTATCTCATGTTTCTATTATTTATTGAATTTTATTTCCTTAGTGTAATTTTTATTACACCATTACTTCCTTTTTGATTGTTTAGTATATTACATTTGTCCTTAGTTTCCCTTTTGGATATTAGGTATCACCTTTAGGTTTATTTTTCACAATTATATCATTTATAATCAACCTTTCTTTTTCTTGCATATTTTATGTAGCACCTTGGAGTTTATATTTCACATCTTATAGAATATTTATAATTGGTATTTTTTACCTTATGATTTTTTGGTATATTTGTGTTTCCCTATCTTTTGGTATGATTCCTCTTATCAATACTTATGTTAGACCTATTATAGGTTTGTATGACATTTATCTTAGTCATGTTTGGGACTTTGAATTTTTTATTCACCTTTTGTAGGCCATTTGGTCTCATTTATACCTTTTCCACATTATTTTTTAAATTTGGTTTGTCACTTATTTTAAATTATTTCTTTCATCATTTGATAGTTATGTGTGTCATTTATTTGATTTGTATTTTTAGTTATCAAAATTTGGATTCATTATTGTGTTTTTATGTCTTAAGTAGCCTTCGTATTTTTACTCATTGGTTTTTTTTTATTTTTATATACTTATTTGGATATCTTGGTTATAATATAGCCTTATTGATATCAACTTGGAAAATTTTCAATTTTTTTTTTTCACTTCTAGGAGTTTTCCCTTTATTGACCATATTGAGTACATGCACATTGTTTTATTCTCTTTCTAAACTTCTATCTTTAGGGTTTATGAAATTTAGGTATTTTGTTTTTCATTATTGATACTATATTACTTGCATGTATTAATTTATCTAGAAAGGTAACTCAAGATATGTATATGGTACTTTTAATTATTTTTTATTAGTATTCTTTCAACATTTATTTTCAATTGTGTTCTTTTATATCACTAAAGGAAACATCCCACATTATAATATTTTGGAATATGATGATATTTTGGTGAGGCATATGTCTACATAATCTATTCTTAGTTTCATCACTTTAGTGATAATTTATATTTTAGTGTATTATAGGTGAATCAATATCCTTGAGCATATGCCTTTTAGGGTACACTGAGAATGTGACAGGAACATCTATTGTTAGTTTTCCAGGGACATTTTCATAATATTATGTCACACATTTGAAAATGTAATTATAACCTCCTTTAATTATCTTTTCATATTACCTCTCCATCTAATTTTTATCTATATTTGCTAGCTTCATTGTATCTTATATATCTACTTGGATGATATAGTCTATTTCATACTTATGCCTTCCATGTAATATATCATCCATCCCAATAGATTTATGAGTATATCTTATATGATTATAATATCTCCTATTATTTGATACCATACTATGTCAGTTGACAGCTTTTGATTGTATCACCCTAGTTGATGCTTTTGGGTTAGAGTTCAAGGTTAGTTTTGAGTATGGGATCCATATATGTAAGTATCATATTTCATTCCTAAAGCATATATCACATTCATATAATCTAATTCCACTTTATTTTATTCTATTTAATATTAATAAGAATAGTTATAGATGTTAAAACCTTATCTTTGAGATCTTTTATTATGGTGTTAATGAATCTCCATAGGATGAGTCTTCGGGGTTTTTTAACCAAGAATATATGGCCTTCATGCTACTATGTTGGGTATTCATGTTACGAGTTTATAAAAAAGTATATATGGGCCTTCATGTTATGATGTTGGGCCTTCATGTTATTAGTTTATATGAAATCATATATGGGTCTTCGATTTTCTAAACAATAATATATGCGTCTTAAATCTAAAAAATCTCTCAAAATCTATCATTTGAGCCAAACATGGATATTAAATCATTAGTGGGTCCAACCCAAGGTATGTATTTCCATATATATACTTTTTCCTTATTTACTTAGTAGATTGAATATTGATTGGTTTATTTTTTCATGGATGTATGTATGTATCATTTATTATGCACTTTATTATATCAAATAATATGTTATAGATATAGGGTTGCTTAGGTTTTACATTTATCACCTTATATTACATATACCCCCATTTAGTTAACCATTACACCTTACATTCATTACAATCATGTATCATAATAGAATTTACTTGTAACTTTTCCCCATAGTTTTTTTTACTCGCATAATTAAAATAACTTATCCATCATTAAGTTGTAGTGAGATATATCTCCTATGTCATATTTGTATGATTTGGAACCCTTTCCTCTTTAAATTTGTGTTTGGATTACACTATGATATATCTATGGATATTCTATATACTTACCTAAATGTTTAAGTATACACAAGATCTATTGATTGATCTTGTTTGAATTTGAGTCTATTGATAAAAAGAAGATAGTTGTAGGTCATCCTAGACCATGTATACACTTTAGACCAATAATTACGAACTGATATTATTTCAATCTATGATAAATGTCTTGGTAGTATTATGAGATATATTTCTTTGAGATGTTTTTTATCATATCCTTGCAAAAATACTTTGATAGGTGTACCATTTTTTTTGTTTATTCATTGGTATATATTTCTATAATTATCTCTAACTTTGACACTTGTAGTTTATTGATGGTTACTAATTTAGTGTATATATATTTATTTTATTATTTTAGTTTTCCCTATTTTAGGCCTTTAATTTGGTGCATTCCATCATTTTATTTCATATCTATATGGTCCATTGTATAATTAAGTGGATCTTCCATAGTTTTAATTTTATACACATATTTACTTATATATAGATAAATATTATCATTAAGAAATTTAGATTAGGGATTTTATATTCATTTCCATTATTTGTATGCCAATATGTATTGTATAAAATTAAAATATTCTATTGTTTTTTTAATCCCATATTTTATCTTCTTAAGCGAGTTATTCTAATATTTAAATCTAAAATAAAAATATGAACATTTTTCCTATAGACATGTAATTATAATTAGTGTCATGATGATATTACACATCTAAATTAATTTTAAAAATGATGCACAAACTAGAACAAAATCATCAAAATGCTATAATTTAGTCACACATGGCATGTACATGTGCCAATTCATGTTCATGTATCCCTGATTGGGATAATATATTTTATGGAATTTTTATCTTCTCTTAATTCAATTTGAGTCAAATTAAGACCATAAAAATTAAAATTTAGACCACTAAAATCCTCTAATTCAACTGCACATGTCAAATGCATGTGCCAATTAATGTATAGACTACCCTAATTAGGGAATTACCCTATACGTAATTGACACATTCTTATAATTCAACTTTTGTCAAATTATGACTATGTAGATTGGCATTTCTAAAAATTTTGATTAAACAAGAAACCAATTTATATGAATTACAAAAATACTAAGTAATATAATTTAATATATTAAATTATATTGAGTTATTAAGTGATAAATTTATAAATTTATTTAATATCTATTACTAGAAATTCATAATTCAAATTATTTTTGACATGACCTCATCTATGACATCATCATAGGGGTGTCATCCATAAACATTAATGGAGATAAATATCAAGATTAAGGATACCCATACCTTATTAATGCTCCATTATTCCAAATATTTATGGCCATATCTATTGATTATCCCTCCAAAGATGATGGATTTGTGATCCTCCATCTTAATCTTGAGATGTAAGGACACAAATTAGTTTCTTCTTTTTGGAAAATCTATGAATACATGGGTCATGGCTATAACTTTTAAACTATTTTTGGTGTAGTAAAATTATGCAAACATATCTCTATTAGATTCACTCATCCTTTCCAAAATTGATCCAAACAAGAGCTAAATCCATTGGTGCAAAGAGAGATGTATGTAGATGCTTGTGATACCACATTGACAAAGACCTAGAGCATGAAATATAGGCACAAACATGTTTAATCGACTGATATTGGAAGAGGGACACTTGG
>JARHVA010009661.1:140000-197500 GCA_037957365.1 Torreya grandis
TAATATGAGACTTTCTTGTGATAAAACATTTGAATAAATCACCAACAATGGCATACATATTGATAAGTCACTTATTATTAGTGTTTGTTTGAGATATATTCCCAAGCCCAAACATCACATAAATCCCAAGAACCTTTTTATACCAATATTTTTGAGAAGCCTAAAATCTTTAATAAAAATTATATGTTAGGTGGATACACATAGTGTTTTAAAACTTTATCAATTACTAATGCTTTATATCTTGTAGGAACTCATCAAGTATCAATATATATGAGTGAATTCTTTAAAGGTTTCACTAAAAAATGTGTGGGTAGACCATTGGTGCTTCATATGATTATTATCCCCTATACCACTACTTGTTATTTACACAAACTTCTCTTATGTACTTCCCTAAGCCTTGCATCCTCTCTTGAACACTCCTCTAAGATTTTCACAACCTTTATTAGCACCTACCTAAGCATAAAACCCATTTTTATAGTTTAAATTAAATTATTAGCATGGGCTAACCCTATATCCTAATTGTTAACATCATGTTATGGGTATATGTCAACTCTAGCCAACCTAGACTGAGATCTAACTTGAGGAGTTATTATTTAGGTTTTATACTTGGAAAATAATCATGTCTTGTGAAAAGGTCTTAGATGTTTTGGACTTTATTAGTGATCCTTACAATCCACAACAACCTCTTGTAAATAAAATTCAGCCAAGGGAGAGATTGAATCTCAATGAGTTCATATTCAAGGTAAGTATATCTAAGTTTACTCCTCTATTTTATTAATTATAAATACCATAAGTAATGTATTTTGAATATATTTATCTATCCATACATTAAGGTTTTACCTATACATAATTTAATTAGGATTATCCTATGCATGTTTAATTTTATGTTTATTATGCCCACTTTTTTCCACAAGCTTTGGTGAGCACTAGATTAAATTTTTATTTTCTTTATGCATACTTTGTGAATATGAAAAAATATGACCTAGCTAGGGTTATTGCATGGTGTTTCTTGACTAGAGGATTTTTAATCCTCTTTAGTGATGTTATTATGGTAAGATATTCCTTGGTTACATATAGAATATTATTATTGGTCATGACCCCTAATATATAATGTATCAACAATCAAAAGTGTAATTAGGATTTATCTTCTTTGATATAGGATTGATTAATAGATCAATTACATTTCCCTTTGTATACATTTTAGTGAGCCTAAAATGAACCAAACACTTGTAGGTTTTTTTTATGCTTACATTTTATTTTATTTTTGTATATTTCTACTTTTGTAGCACTATATCTAGCCTATTGGTATAGTTATAATAGTCTGTACACAGGTTTAACACATAATCACTCCAAAATGACTATGTTTTGTCCAATCATTTCTTGTCTAAATATAGGTGACTTGATTGATCAGTTTAACATAGTATTTTTCTTTAGTTACAAATTTTCATACATAGTCAAACTAGTTGACTCTTTTCACAATTATGCTATTTTAGCATACATGTCTACAAACATATTCAACCCAGTCAACTCTATTCCTAACTTATTTTTTAGTAGATAGGTTTTTGAAAACTCCATCGAGTTAGTTGAATCTGTTAGCATAATTATTGAGTAAAAAATTAAGTATCACAACATTAAATTTTTCAATATAAATATGTTCAAACCCACCAAGGTTCATTAATACCTACTCTACCATTTCAATTTTTCTTTTCAAGTACTATTTTTTAATAGTTTTTAGTGTGTAAAACTAAATATATGTAGTTAACTAGGTCGACTAGTTAAACATAGTTATATAGCCTATTTTCTATTCAAAAGACATAGATGACTTGTTTGACTATGCTCTTCAATATTTTTATTCTTCATAATATCAATAACCTAGCTGAATATGTTTTTCATTATTACCATATAGTGTCGCCTAAATTGACTATGTACTCTATAAGATTAGGGAAATTAACCTATTTTTTCTAGTAATTAATTCACCTTTCCTCTTAGTTACTTACATGCTTGGAGTAACAAACATAGATTAATTAGGTGGTTTTTAAAAATTACCAACATAGGAACACTATTATTATCCTTTGCACACACTTCCAAACTAATTTACACATAAAAAAATATTAACCATTTGTCTTCCCAAGTCTAACCTAATTGGATTTCATCACCAAGGGGGAAGTCGACTTGATTTCTTTGCCAAATATAAACATATGGTTGATGGTATGTATTTTCAAAGAACTCAACATGATTATCATTAGTGGATTGTGAAGTGAGGGGGTGGGCCCCAATACTAATCCAATACCATCACTAATATAAATCCATTTCATCCTAAACTTCCTAAAACTATCCTTAGATAATTTTGTATTTCCTCATTACATCCAACTTTCCACCACATTAAATTTAAAACTTCATTATAAATTAATTAACACTTAGGAATGACCAATTAGTTAAAATTTACTTTAAAGTTGTTGTTTACTCTTTAGTCATTTTATTTTTTATTGCAAAACTTGTATTAGCTAGTGATGGTATGCATTTTGTGTTATGTATTCCATTTGTATCAATCACATTGACCCAATTTCTTATGTGCTTAATTTCATTTTCTTAGATATTATCTTTCAAAAAAATTATCTATTTTTATAGAATTTCCATCCTTATTGATACAACCTCTTCCAAAATTTTAATCTTGTTTAACTTCAATAGACAGTTGCTCCTAATGATAGTGTATTTTTATTATCCTAACTAGTTTGCCTTTTCTAAGTACATAGTCGACCCATCTAGTTGTTTATATTTTCCATCTAATTGATTTCCTCATTTTTAATAAACTATCAAACCATGAGATTGTGTATCTCTTTAAATTACTTTAATATTATATTTTACAACACACACTTGACCAACTCAATTCTATCCTTTTATCTTCTTTTTTTGTGAATTTTTTTCACATACTCTATCGACCTAGTCGACTCTATACATGTTGGCCAACACTATTCTTAGTCTAAATGAATCTATGTCTATTTTTTCTATTTATTTTTTAATCTTAGATTATTTCTTCAAACATCATGAAATCCCCTATCATAATCTTTTTGGACAACCTAAATCCATTTAGATAATATATGGGATGCTCTTTTATTCCTACCTTTACTTCCCAAGAGTATATTCATTATTAGAGAACCTCTTATCATAACACATCTTTCAATTACAACATGGTTCAAATCATTAAAACTAATGAGATTGGTTCATTATATCATTTTCATACTTTTCAAGACAATTCTCATCTTCAAACATGTCACCATAATATGGGTACAATTGATTCAAGCCTATCCAATAACCCCACAAGGAATCTACCACCTAGAAATCCTTCCCCTAATACCAATTTGAGGAATCCTCTTATAAACACTACCCCACAAATTTATACAACTCAAAATCTTTCATAGATAGTGCAAAATTTGAATATAATGCAAACATCTAATGCCTCCCAAATGATATAACTACAACATCATTTGATAAACATGGCTAATCAACCTACTGTTCTTCTCTCTCAAAAGAATCAAAACATTATTCCTCCTCCTCTTAAATATGCCATAGGTAATGTCATCCCCCAACTAACATGCACATTAAGATGATTCAAGACATCCAAAACAAGCCTATATACCCTTTTATTATTTATATTGATATTGGTATTATGTATCCAACTATTAAATATGATGGGACTAAAGGCATTGCATCTTTTATTAATGCATTTAAAAATATTTAATGCAAACTAATACTTGTGTCATAACCAAAATTTTAGTTAAAACATTCACTGATGGTGTAATATAATGGTATAATCAACTTCCCTAACATTCTATATGGAAACTAGAGGATTTAGTCAATCCTGTAGTCAAATAATTTAAACACAATAATCTTCCCAAAAATTTCTTTAGTAATTTCATCAATGTTACGTAGTCACCTATTAAATCATCTCATGATTTATCAAACAATGGAAATATTTGGCTCACAAGGCCAATCATAACATGACCAATGAAAACTTGTTTAAACTCTTTATAATAACATTAACAACTTCACTCCAATACAAGGTTAATTTTTTTTTCTCCCCAAACTTTAAATAAGGATCTTGACCAAGCTAAGTGTCAATACTTATTAATGAAATAGTGATAACCTAATACTAAAATCATCATGATATATTTTTAACATTCAACCAATGTAATAATTGTCAATCCTCCTCAACATATACTAAGAGTAACCAAAACAAACAATCCCAAACCTTCTCATATGCCATTAACTATGAAAAAAATGAAATAATTTTTAGCTCCCTCTAAACCACTCTCATACCCCAATAGTCCCCCTAAACGGTATGATCCTAATCAATTTTTTTGGTCCCACACTGATATAGGTCATTCCCATGAAACATGTTGAGAGATTAAAAAAAATTATGTTTCTTTTATGCTTGGTGATTCATTCAATCATGATGTCATGATCAAAATTTGTCATCAAGATTACATTAATTCTTCTCAAAAGCAACAAAATTCTAAATATTATTCTTATAACAACCCAAAATCCTTCTCTCCATTTAACCCTTAATAAGAAAACAAGGATATTTATGTGCTTAATGTTGATTACCATCAATATCACACAAATTTCCAATACATAAATATGGTTAAGGTCAGTTATTGATGTAAACCATCTCACAAATGTCCCATCACAAAATCAAATAAACCTTATGTATAATAAAAATTTCGTGAATATACTAATACTACTCGCTCATATTTAGAAACTAATGAGGAACCACCTCCTACCTGTAAATCTCCAATGACTTCTCTTCCTTTTAAATCTGTTTTACCTTCTAAGCCTTATGCTAGTTCTTCCTCTTCAAAAAATCATTGGAACTTATTAGAATAACTAAACTCTAATCCTTATAAAATTCTTCTCTTGGAATTAGTTTGTACATCTCTTTATCATCATAAGTTACTAATGCAACAACTCTATGAAATTGAAGAACCATCTCCCTTATAAGAACCATATTCTAATGAGCGTGAACCAACAAAAGTTCATACCATTGAATCCATTTGTATTTATTTGAAACCTTCCCTAGAGTTCCTTGAAGATGACATGATCAATTATTAAATCCTCTTTCAAACAAATAATCTACCCCTTTTTATTAAAATGGCCTTTAATACCACCCTCATTCATAAATTATTAGTAAGTGAGGCGTTAAACATTAATGTGACATATCTTTGGCTTATTAGACAACTCAGATATAGAAAAGATCATCTAAAAAAACTCATTTAACATGTCATGGATTTTACAAGACCAATAAAAAGTGACTTGGTATTATTTGTCTCCCTCTTACTATTGAGCCTAAAACTATACTTACTCATATTATGGTCCTTAATTTATCATTATCTTACAATATACTCCTAAGTCACCCTTGGAATCATCACATGAGGGACATCACCTCTTCTAGAAGCCAATGTATTAAGTTATTTCACAATGGAAAATGGTATAAACATGAGGCCAATCATAACCCATGGAGTATTTATCTTCCTAATCTTGAATATCAGTATCACATTCCCACTAATTTAAAGTTTAATAATGCCCCTATATCTAAATTCATCAAATATGAACCTGATTTACATGTCACTCTTGTCGATTATGATGATGATGAGCCCAATGCCTTTTGAAATACATGTAATACTACCAATATACCTCCTTACATATTAGAGTTTATAGTTCCCTCCTTATTACCCCATGATCATACCATCCTTTTATTAATAAGATCACTTATTTACCTCAACCATGAAATGTTCAAGAAACATCTTATATCAAACATGATTTCATGTCTAATGATTATGGAGTGGCTAAATTATTTAAAGATCCTTTAATTATGTCACCATGTAAATTTATCAATTTAGGCATCTCATCTTTGGAAGTTCCTCTTGAGTCACAAGCATGTATAATTTCTCTAATTTATGTTGATAACTACGTCATGGCCCAAGATCAATCATGAGACTTGGATGTTCAACATTCTCATAAAACTTTAGCCTAAATACATGATTTGAACTATGATGTTCATACCATTTTCACAAATTTTGAGTCAGAACCTAAATGTCAAGTAACTCTAGTTAATTCCCCACTTCTCGATACTCCTTGGGTGGTTGAAAAAATAGTACCCCTTAAATATTTGGATCTTCCAAAACCTTCTATACCTCTTATCCCATTATTTATTTTACGTGATCTTCTTATCATCCATAATGCTAAAGATACACCAATTCAATATAATCAACATTTCTAAAAAATTCCACCTACTTCTAATATCACCCTTTATGCCAAGACCATAAATGTATACTAGATACATTTTGAATACAAAAACCATGGTTAAAAAATTATTAGTCTTGAATTAGTTTTGGAATTTTATGTACCTATACCTATGTTACTTAGCAATGAATCTATCCTTGAATTGTTCCATTCCTGAGAACCTCAACTCCCTCAACAAGCTCACAAACTTGGTAATTTCAAGTGAAATTACCATCATTTAAAAAAAATAATTTATAGCATAGATACGAATACCAATACCGTTTCCTTTATTCCTAATGTGCCATATCATTTTAAATATGGAAATGATATGTTATCAAGGAAACTACATGAATCAAATATGTCACCCCCCATGTCCTTGATGTTTAATAATTTATAGAGAACTCAAGCCTAATAAACATGATAAATTTAGTTTAATATTATACAAATAACATGAAACTTTCACTTGGTCATAAGAGGACATGATTGGCATTGATCCCTATATCATTATGCACAACATCATAACATATCTCGATGGCAAACCCATTGAAAAAAATAGAAAAAAATTCCCCTTGAAGTATCCAACTTATGCCATAAATAAATTATAAAACTATTATATTAAAATTTTATCAAACCCATGAAATACTCTTAATGGGTCTTAAACATTGTCCCCATTCCCAAAAAAGTCACCATAGTCATTTACATTTGCATCAATTTTCATAATCTCAATATTGCTTGTCACATGGATAACTTTCCATTACCTTCAATAGATGCCACACTTGATTCCACTAATAGATATGAAATGTTGTACCTCATGCATAATTTTTTGGGTTACAATCAAACTCATATCACCACCAAAGACTAGGACAAGACAACTTTCACCATAAAATGGGGCACCTATTGCTACGTTAACATTCCCTTCAACCTAATGAGGATGAAGAATGTCCTGAGAAGAATGAAAGAGATGATGTTAACACAGAAGAGGAGTCTAGAAATAGAACTGAAGATATGGAGGAAAATCAAAAAGTGTCAGAAGATGAATTTGCCCAGGATGGCCCTATTGAGGACCCAGATTCAAAGAACGAAAAGGAAACTACAGGACAGGATGATAATCAAGATATGGATATGGAAATTCAAACTGGAATTAAAGAGCGGGACCAAAAGGGTTGAGAGGATATTTTTGAAGAAGCTAGGAATAGTCCCAATAAAAATTCTGAGGAAAGGAGAGGGAAAAAATAGAATGATGAAACACACACACCAATGACTTGGGTTAACTGCAAAGCAGAGGCATCTTCCCAATTTGATTCTTGGACGTGTAGGGAGATTATGGATATCAAAAGAAAAATAGAAACTATGGAAGATACCCTGAAAGCTATATGGAACAAAATTAACAATATGGAAAATTAGATAAGAGAGATCCCAGTCAAGCTCAAAGCCTATGAGAATAACCTCTGGGAACTTATTAAGGACAACATAATGAAAATGGAGGAAGTTACGTCCAATATTTGTGTTGCTACTGTCAATATTGGTAAAAGAGCCAATGAGGAGACCAAAGCATTGGAGGGACCTAGCAAAAGGATGAGACAAAGTTCAAGAAAGATGGTTACTCAAAAAGGAGCCATGCTGGCAGCAACCACTACCCAGGATACTGTTATGAAAGGAAAAGAAACTATGAAAATGATATTGGAACTAGATGAATAATCTGGTTACTCTTATTGGTTATGAAACTGGTCTTGTTCTTTGTTTAATCCTTTGCCTTTGGTTTAACCAGATCTCTGATAAATTTGGGTTTTGACCAGTAGTCTTTCTGGTGGTTTCAGGTCCATTAAAAACCTATTTTTGCTACTTCCTTGTTGTAGTTTAGGCTTTGCCTGTGGTTTTGGATGATCTTTCTTTTTTTCCTTGTACTAGGGTTTCGAGGCCCCTTCAAAACCTGCTTTTTCCATAATCTAAAGAAAATCATTCCCTTCAACCTTGAAAATATTGAAGCTACCTATCACTAGGATATGACCCACATTTTTCATGAAATTATCCATAATATTTTGGAACCCTATGTTGATGATCTCATCACCAAATATAAAATCCAGAAAAATCATCTCTTTGATCTTTCCATCATCTTCAATTGAGCCATCAAGTATAATGTTAGACTAAACCACTACAAATGTGTCTTTAGTGTCACATTTATTAAATTGATAGGGTAATTAGTATCTTTTCATGGCATTTATATCAACCCCACTAAGATCAAATCTATTTTCAACATGCCTATTATTCATTCCATTCTAGACATCTATACTTACCTTAGAAATTTTTGGGCAATACAATGATTTATCCCCAAAATAGCTTATCATATTTATTCTATCAATTTCCTTATTAAGAAAGATAATGTTATGAAATTTAAGAATAATTGATATAAATCATTTGAAAATATGAAATAGTCATTGTTCCATCCTCCTACCCTTTGTCTACCTTTTAATGACCATCATTTAATTTTATACACTTTTTCCACAACCACATCAATTAGGGAAATGCTTGCCCAATAATATGATAATGGAAGAGAGTATGCTAGATAATATATCAAAAAATGTCTCATATATTATGAGAAATTTTATATCAAACTAGAATGTGATTAAATTTCTATTTATTTCATAGCTAAAAATCGCTTTCATTACATGATTTATCAAACAACTTATGTCATAACTCATTCTACCCCACTTCGTCACTTTTTTTCTAATGCCTTTATCCCTATAGAAAAAATTGGAAATTGTATGGTTATTTTAATGGAATTTTGTCACCACATTATCATAAAAAAATTATTCAAAAGATAAGTCATTGCTAACTATATTATAACATCACCCATACCCACTGTTAATCACCTTAAATATAATCTCCTTGATGATAACATCCTATATATTTAAGTCCTTAATCAAGATATCTCTCTTCAAGATTAATTTCATAAATTTTTTGATGATTTAGAATCAATTAATCAATAATATTCTTATGTCATTCATGATACTACTAAATCTCAATCAATTGTCAAATAACTTCTTGAAATAAATGTTAATTTACACAAAGACACGTGGACCTTTCTTTTTTATGGTTCCAAATGTTTCCAAATAGTTGGGGTAGGTTTTATACTTATTAATCCTCATGTTAAAATTATTAAATTGGAATTTAAACTTACCTTTGATGTCACTAATAACATGGTAGAATACGAAAAATTAATCCTAGGCATGGGAAGGACACCTAACTGAGATATTGCATATCTACATGCATTGGGTGACTCCCAACTCATTTATTGATAGGTTAATGGTGATTATAAATTTAAAAGATAAAATAGTAATATGTATAATCAAATGGATACTACCCTTACCAAATAATTCACTTCTTTTACCATCAAGCCCATCCCTAGAGATCAAAACTCTATCACTTATTCATCTTATTTTTTAGCATCCTTATTTCATCTCCACTAAGCTCTCATTGATTATACCTTTCATATTCAAATAAAAAATTCCCCATCTTCCAACTAACCACAAGAATCACTTATATATCATATTGATGATATCACCATCTAATATATAAATGGTACAAATACAGTATCCAATTTTATCTTTTGGATATAGATTCACATAAAATGACTCAAATTTTCAAACAAGCTTAAAAATATGTATTTTGATATAACAACTTTTATTATCATAATGTCGAAGGTTATCTACTCCACTATGTAATGAAATAAAAGGTTCCTCGTCTCCTTGAATAATGCTTACAGACATGCTACATCATGAAAATGCTTACGTATGGGATACTTTTGGCTTACTCTTGAAAAGATTGATATCAATTTCACTAAAAAGTATAGTCATTTCCAACATCATGATGATTTAATCCATTATACAATGGCCAAGATCCAAAATATGGAATATCCTTGGTCATTTTCCATGTGTGGATAAGATCTCATAGATAAACTACCTAGATCACAAGATGGGCATGCTTTTATCATTGTGGATACTAAATATTTCACCAAATAGGTAGAATCCATGACTCTCATAAATGTCATGAGAACTAGTATTTACAATTTTATCCTTAATCATATCATTTTTCATTTTTTAGCTCCCCATACTGTCATTTTTGATAATGGTGGCAATTTCAAAAATAAGGATGTGAAAAAACTATGTGTTAAATTCAAAATATCCCACATATGTTCCACACCCTAACATCTATAATGCAATGGACAAGATAAATAAACTAATAAAATTACCTATAAAAGCTTCCAAAATAAAATCCATGAAACTTGTATGAATTGACATCTTCATTTATATCCTAAACTTTGGGCATATCACACTAACATGCACACTACCATTGGGGAAACACCATTCTTTCTAGTCTACGATTCCAAGTCTATCATAGCATTAAAATTTGAGATTATATCATTACATACATCTCTTCATGACATAATACCCAATTAGTAATTATGTGAATTTCACCTTCATGATCTTGATCTTCTTGATGAATACCATCTCACTTATCTCTAACTTAATCACCGATACAAGGTTCATATTACCAAACAACAAAAAAAAGGTTAAAGAACACACTTTTAATATTGGTGATTTGGTCCTTAAATTAGACTATACCCATGATAAAGAAGTAAAATATTCCTAAAAATGGTGGGGTCCTTATTTAGTAAAAGATATACTTGGTCTTAACACCTATCACCTCTAAACTAATGAAGGCTATGTTTTCAAAGATCCCATAAATACATAATTCTTTAAAAATTTCTTTTCCTAGATCCTTCCCTTCCTATCATATTTATCTATGCTATCTTACTAATAATTTTCTCATGATTTCTACATGGTCTCACCCTCTACAATAGTTTATCTTTCCATAAACCTTAGTTCCTTCTCTTGGTCCATTTTTTTCTCTTTGTCATGAGTCCCATTATAAAACCATGGATAGGAATTGGTATTCCTCATGAATTCATTTCACCATTATTTTCTTGTTATTCTCTAATTATTTTACAATCCCTTAGTTTTTATTTTATAAGTTATAGTGTAAAACCATGGATAATACTAGGCCTTCCTCAAAAGTACCATATTTCTCTTTTTTAGTTTTCACATTCTTTGTTAACCCTCTTGGGTTTCTCTTTATGAGTTGTAATGTAATACCATGGAGAGGACCAGATCCTCCTAATAAAATCACCATATTTAATTAATTCAATTTTCCTTTTCTAGAATGTTAATAAATGGTTAAAAGTTTATGATCCCTTGTTCTTAGTTGTAGTTTATATGTCTTTTGTAGATAAATCTTACACAACAAACTATTATAGTATATTTACATACATTGTAATTCATTTTCATGATAACGAATCATACTTACGTATCATTTTACCCCCCATTCACCTTTGTCACATTTTTTTGTGATTTGAAGTAATTCAAATTGTGTCATGTTTCATTCTTCTTAATTTCATTTCCTTTCATTCCACTTTGGACTAAAAAAGGTCCAAGTCAATATAACACTTTTATTTCACATAAATTAACAAGACTCTTAGACACCATGCTCTCTAAGTTCTCTTTCCTAGCTATTGAGTCCAAATTTTTGATATGATAGTCAATTTTATCACGCATATGTTGTTATTTGAATTGATATTGAGGAGGAATAGAAAGAGCCTTAAAAATTTAAAATCAAAACCATTTGAAAAAAAAGGTAATGATACAAAAGGTAACATAAAAATTCAAAATTCAGAATTACACCAAAATACATGATTCATAACACTTATCTTATCTTCAATAAAATCTCAAACTCCATAGTTGGCATCATGATAGATTTGAGGTCTATTGGGGTGTAGTAGGCAAGTATATTGGGATAAGATAATTCAAAATAATTTATTGTGCTACTTAATTTCTTACACAAGTACCTAATATTCACAATAGACTGACGACTCTATAAGGGGTCTTAAGTAATGGGGAACATGTTATGGGAATGTAGGTTGATTTTAATTTTGATTCATCTATCCTTAATTGGATGATATTAATACTTTTTTTGATAACTTAAGATTTGTGTGGTTAGGAAAAGTTCTTTAGAGCCCTTAATGTCAAAATTCCTCTTGTTTTGACAAACCTAATTTAAGTGTCTTAAATTTGATAAAGAGTTTCTTTACCTTGATTTTTACTTATTTTTTCCCTCCACCCATTTCTTTTCCCCCTTGATAGGAAAGTTTGATTCTAAATATATTTTACCACTTCTTATTTCATATTCTTCACATCTAAAAACATGCTAGCAGTAATTTATTTTGGTTTTATCTATCTTTAGAATAGAATAGTATGCTCAAGTGACTATGGATTATTTTCTTTACACCATTGCTTTACATTTATATAATTATCTTGGTTTACTTTTAAAATTTCCATTGTTTCACCTTCCCTTTTTTTAGACAACTACATGCATTTCTAATTTTTAGTAATTTTTCAATTATTGAGTGAGGTTGGTTAGTTGCTTCTCACTCACTAATGTTTTTTTCTAATTTATTCACTTTTTACATTGATGATTAAGGATTGTTACTACTCACTCTTCAGTGTTGTTTTACCATTTCTTACCCATCTTTGTTTAAGTAATGATTATTACTACTTTTAAGTTGATGTTTGATTACCATTTTTGACTTGTATCCTTAGTCTGACTTGGCTTGTTTGAATTTCTTACTTAAGGTTTACTTCTTTGAGTTTTTTTATCATTAGTATTCTTGGATTACTATTTGTGTGATTTACTCTAAATTTTTTAATTGGTCATTTTGTCCTATCTTAGCATTTGTCACCTTAGCTTACCAAATTTTCAAGTATATCTTGCCTACACTAAATAAATTATATTATCTTTCCTATGTTCATTTTTTATCTTTAGTTTTTTATCCTTGGGCCTATCTAAAGCAATCTCTATGCCCTCCACAATCAAAACTACAAACACAACAAACAACCATCTAGTGATAAAGGTAAGTCAAGGTACGCATACATTAATTTTATTTTTAAATATTTAATTTTAGACATTTGATTTTAGTAATTTTATGCTTCAAAATACTATAATTTATTTATATTAAATGTTGTGTGTTCTTATGTTATTTTCTTGAAGCACCATCCTCTGTTGCACCTGAGTGACATGTGATGAACTTCAAGTGGGGAGTATGTATAAACATAATATTTTAAAAACTTATCAATTAATGATGCTTTCTCTCTTGAAAGATTGTATTGAGTACCAATATCTCTGAGTTCATTCCTTAAAATGTGAATTGGGAAATGGGTGGGTAGACCATTGGTGCTTCACAATATTGTTATCCCCTATACCACCACTTGCTATCTACATAACCTTCTCTTATGTACTTCCCTAAGCCTTATCTCCTCTCTTTCACACTCTAATATTTTCACCACCTTCATTAACACCTACCTAAGCCTAAAACCCTTTTAAAAAATTTACATTAAATTATCGACCTAACCCAGCCTTGTATCCTAATTGTTAAAATCATGTTATGGGTCTAGGTCAAATTTGATCAACCTAGATTGAGACCTAAATTAGTTTTAGAAAATAAAGATACAAAGTTTATTAAGCTAACCATATCATCTAAATTTTCAAAAAAATTAGGGTTATATTCAACTATATATACACCAATTTCACCATTTCTAAGAGAGACAAGAGTTAATTATTTATTTATGCTTCTTTAAAATTTGCTCTTCCACCATTATACTTGAGAAGTTATTTCTTAGGTTTTATACTTGGATAACAATCATGTCTTGTAGAAATGTATTGGATGATTTGGCCTTTATTATTGATCCTTAAAAACCACAACAAGCTCTTGTGAAGCACCTTTAGTGAAGAGAAAGATTGAGTCTCGATGGGTTCATGTTCAATATAAGTATCTTTAAATTTACTTATCTACCTTAATAGATATAAGTATCATAATTAATGACTTTTGAATACATTTATCTCTCTATTCATTATTAGTTTACCTATACATAGCTTAATTAATATTTTCCTATGTATGTTTAATTTTTATGTTTATTACACCTAGTTCCAGCCACAACTTTAGTGAGCACTAGATGAGATTTTAATTTGCTTTGGATATAATTTTGGAATATGAAAACATAGGACCTAGCTAGGGTTATTTTATGTTGTTTCTTGAATATATCCTTTTTAAACATATATAGTTATATTATTATGGTAAGAGATCCCTTGATTAGGTCTAATTGATCCATCTTAGTTAAGACCCCAAAAATATAATGTATCAACAATCAAAAGTGTAAGTAGGATTTATATTATCTAATATATGATTGATTATGTTGAAATTATAACCAATGATATGGGCTTGAATTATTTTTCTAAAAACATTAATTCAATTTCACTTATTATCCATGAAGCATTCATTCACATACACACATTAACTAATGCATAAATAAGCATCTACAAAAGCATATAACATATTAACATAAGATATATGTGGTAAACCCTCATGGAGGATAAAACCCACTAAAAAAAATCTTTTAATATATTCATATAATCAATTAATAAAGATTTAATGAGGAACAAAACCCATAAGGAGCACCAACCCCTCACTAGTCAAGCACCAACTCAACTAGTCCTTTAGCAAGCACCAACTTGCAAGGAGGCACCAACCCCCTAGGTGACTCAGAACTAGCTCAAAAAATTGGAACCTATACTCACATTTGGACACTTTTTTATCACTTAACTGATTATTATCACTTCCATTTTCTCTTCACATTCTTCTATCTCTCTCAAATAACCTATTAGGCCTCTTCGCTCAACTAACCCTCTTCTTAGAAGATTTAGGTAAAATGAGCTTGCTCATCAACTAAAAAATAATTTTTAGAAATTCATGACATATTAAACACACTATTATGATTTTATTCAAGTTGTATACCTAGCTTCCAAATTTCTATTTCACTTGCTCATATCCTTAACAGCCTAACTAGTTAATTTGACCTATTAGACCTTCTTTTTATACTTGACTCTTCCTTTGACACATATTGGTTAGAAAAAAACCTATAAATAATTTTATAACCATTGGAATATATCAGAAATAATGTTTCATAATTTAAAAAACAACTACATAGTTTGGTCACCACCCATATCATAAGGACAAAAACCATCATTAGGCCTAATAGAGACCTAATGCAATTAGGCCTTCTCAAGGCACACATTTCACCTTGACCACATTAGAACATATTGAGACTACATAAACATATAAAAATATTTTAAAATAACTTAAATTATACCCATTATAATATAATTTTAGGTACCCAACACCATTTATCTCATTTCACTCTTTGAACCACACCATTAGGTCTACTTGTAATTAGGCCTTCTCGCTACTAGAAAGTTTTCTTTTAATATCTCATTAATACACTCAAATTTGCCACATAAAAAAAATAAAAAATTAAAATTTATATAACATACATAACCTCAGGTTAATCACCATTTCCATTATACTTCACCAAATAAGGAAAAATACTTCAAACAGACCACCTCCATATGCTCACTTAGAACTACAAATAGGTCTCAAATACCCAATCAAGAAACTTTGAATTTTCACACCTTAATATTAATTTATAGTGAATAAAAATTAATTAAAATTAAAATATTAAATATATAAAAAATTAATATTCATTATATTCTTAAAATCTATGAACAATGACTCAAGAACATCATTTTTACTAACACACTAAAAAATGCTTCAATGCTCCAAAACATAGTCATGGAAACCAAGATTTAAAATGCCTAGGTTAAAAATTTTATGAACTTAAAATTGGTTTATATTATAATTATTCATATTTATAAAATATTTAAATATATATATTATAAGGTATACTATCAATATTGGTCTTACAGACCAATCTCATGGCTTCACTATACACAGACCTCACTATGTTAGACAAGTGAGATTGAGATCAAATTTCTGCCATACACGAGCTTATTCAAAGTTTATATCCATTATTTATATGTTTTATAGGTATTTAAAAATAATCCCATGCATTTTTATTCATCCCTAATCCACTACAACCCATCCCTAATCTCATTGTCACTTTTACCTGGTTTTCTCATTGTCTTCCTCACTAGGACTTTCTAGCGATAGGCCAACTTATATGACTATTTTAGCATATTTTAGGTATTTTATATAATTATAAACCACAATGTTCATAATATATAGGTATAAATATTAAACCTTTGATAATTTTCATGAATTGACCTAGTTAACCCTACTTGTTACATCAAAAATATGAGAATCAAGGGTTTCCCTATAGCTTCCACTCACTCTTCCAATATAAAAATAACAAAAATAGGTACTTATGAGATTAATATAAATTTAAAAATCACTAAAATATGTCATACAAACCATTTTTAATCATATCTCTAACATCAGGCTTAACTTAGGGTTTTAAGGCACTAAAAACTAGTTTTCACTCTTACTAATCAATCATAAAATATTTCCCCTCAACTCCAAAACCAATAACAATAAATTTTATATATGAATATTAAAAAAAATTATTTAAATTATTATGATCTCATGAAAAATTTTGACATGCAAATGATCATAATAAAATCCTTCTTAGGTCTCCAACACCTTATTCTATGCACACAAAAAACCTCAACACCATTTTTCATGTTTTCTCCTTCAAAATTTGACCTAAAATTTGTTTAAAACAATTTAAAAAAAAATTCCCACATCTTAAAATTATATAGTTATCTCAATCACCTTATAAACTAAACTTGACCTCTCATTAGGCCACACTAGGTCTCTTTGCTCACTAGGCCTAAACTTGTAAGTTACACTTACACTTTGAACACACCTTAAAACCAATTGAACTAATATAAAAACATCATAATCATGTAATAAAACCTAAAACCATGATAAAATACTAAAAAACTTATTCTCAAATGCCTCAGACTACTCACCTCATCATGAAACCAAGCCTATGTCTTCTCAGTAGTTCTTTTCATGCAAAGACTAAGCCAAGAACTAACCAAGAAACATATTTTGAAAGCTTATATACCTTATAAATATGTTAAAATAGTTTCCAACATATTATTATATGATTTATCACTTATTTTCGTCCTTAATAGATATTTATAACACATCAAGACTCTTCATTAGGTTAAGCAAAGTCTAAGACTAGTTTGACTGCATGCTTAAGCTTAAGACCTTACCCTTAAAGGTTTAACTTGAAACTTTCTTGAGTGTTTAAAAACTTTATATGAATTATTTTATATAATTAAACATCTAATAATACCTATGTGTATCCATCTTACCATACCATCATCTTCATACACATGCTCATGATATGACAAAGTTCCTTAAGACTAGTGCTCAAAAGTATGCTTACCTTGAATATTAATTTTGACCTTAAAATGTCATCAAACTTAGAAGAATTACTTTATTTCCTTAAAATTATCTCTCAATATATATAAAATATTTTTCCTTAAAATTATCTCTTGTCATAAGACTTCCTTGTCACATACCACTTCACCATGCATGACATCAATTTTGACATTGACATTAATGAGATTCATCTTGACCTTGACATAAATAACAACATCAATACCAAAACACCAAAAAAATTAGCATACCTTAATATATTAATAGATCAATTTCATTCCATTTGTATATAATAGGTAGTGGAGTTATTAAATACTAAAATGTATAGATAGTGTAAGAACCACATGTTCACAATATGCCATCAAATCTAGTGCTCACATTACAAAGATATTTTCCATGTAGAGAATTTCCTAGATGTATGACATTTAGAAACCCATGGGATCCCATTGAGTAAGTTTTAAGGAAATTAGTTTCTTTCAAAATTATCATTTGTCCTATGTTGAAATCCTTTCTTAAGGATTATCCTAACTCTTACTGGTATAATGAAGACAAATTTTGTGATTCTCATCATGTTGTTGTCCATGTAGTTTTCAAGTTCATGTAATTAAGGAAAAATATTGAAAAATTAATAGAGAATGGATAAAGTTAGTTTTATCATTAACCTCATACTAAGACCAATAAGAACATGGGTATCTACAAAGATCCTTTTCCTAAGCACAACAACCAATAATACAGGAGGAATAAGAACCAAGGCCAAGATCACAATAAAAAAACACAATCAAGGTTAAAATTTAAATTTAAATCTATAAAATAACTATAATTAATATCAGAACACCCAAACTAATTAAATAGAGTACTGTGTTATGCTAAATGATTAAAATAAAACCATAGAGAATATTACTAGTAATTATGTCCCTATCATTAAGAGCAAACCCCATAAATTATCTAACATTACTCAAAATATTGGTCCATATATTTTAGGATCATCATCCTTTATTTTAGGTAATTTTTTAATGGGTTCTATCAATTTATTTTGACCTCAATTTTGATGGGTTAACATTCATAGACATACTCATTCCTATAATTCTAATAACTCCATCCTGACTCAAAATTGTGCAATCATAACTAGATGGTTAAAAGTTATCTTAAATGGCCCTTTGCCTTCTTCTAACACTAATTTTGAGACAAACATTTTATTGATTAAGACCAATCCTAAACCAAACATTATACCAACTAAAACCAAACCTAATTATTCCATTATTGAGAATCCATATAGTATCAATGAATAACTAAGAAAAATATCTGCACATATTTCTATTTTAGATAGATTACATACATTTGAAGTTCATTAGAACATACTAAATGATTTACTTCAACAATTCACTATGCTTGATGGCATTAATCCTGACCAATTCCAAGTTTTTGTTAGACATTTGTCTCTAGGACAACAACTTACATTTTACTAGAAAGATATGCCATCCCTTGCTTCCCTACATAATAATTACCTACATACTAAACCTATTATTTACCATCATAAATTAAATGAGTTATTATAAAAAATGGCTCTAGATTGAACATGGCATAACTATAACTAGTCCATATATTAGGGTATATAGTGGCAAATATACAACCAAATACCATCACTATTAAGGCTTATGATAATGTAGAAAGAGAATTTATAGGAATTATATGCTCACAAATCAGTTTTAGGCCTATTACCAATGATACCCTATGTCACATCATTTATATATAGATATCTTATAATATACTTCTTGATCATCCTTCGATCCATGAAGTATGAGAAGTCCTTTCCACCCTATATAAATGCATCAATCTCTTCCATTCCAGTATAGAGGTCACTATTTGTGATGACTTGAAACCATACAAATATTTTAAACATCTAAAAATTGAGTATGAAAACTACACCTATTGACTTAGCATTGAATTGATAATTATGAAATATAAGAGGGTGGTTTTTAAACCTCCTAAGTCCAATTAAATCAATTCTAGTACCTCACATCCACTTATACTAATCTATTTCCCATTACCATGTCCACCCATTTCATTGTTTAGGATGATTGTTTTTAAAATATACAATTCATGATGCATTCCACATCAGAAAATTACCTAAGTATTCCAAGCCCTATGGCCATCCTAAACCTTCTAAAAATTATATCAGACCCAATATGATTTATCAAAATAAATATAAATCCATTTTACAAGAGATGTTCATCTTTACACCTAATACATCATCTAATCATGATTATGTCACTAGCATTAAGGGAGGTTAGTTTGATGGTTATGAGTTTGTTAATAACTTTTAGAGTAAAAAATACCCCATACCCAAAATAATCATGGATATCTTGGACTATAAATGAATAGGATTGGTATCCAATGCACAAGGAATCATTGAACCTATTTCAACTACTAAACCTATGGGGAATCATGGTCTTCGATTTAGACCACTTGGGGGTGACCCCATTAATAATTAATGTGATACCTCTTCATCACCTGATAATGAAATACTGACAATGAAATAGAATATAATTATAGTGCCTATGATGTGGTAGTAGATACCAACTTATTTGATTCCAATTCCATCATGACCATTACAACCCACTATCCACTTCCCTTCATCATCCTAGCTTAATAAATTGGGACTAACAAGACTCTATTATATTTTTGGATGACTTTTAGAATGAGGAATACCGAATAGTATCAATAAAAAAATCTACTTATGATAAGTCTAACTTAAATCTTATTCTTACGGGTTTGTCCTTTAACTTAAATTCATGATCTTAGTCTAAGCATTTATTATGTTACTTACTTAAAGATAATATATTTCTTGAGATTTTGATTCTAAGATAGATTCTTATTATAATTATGTAATTTATAAACTTCATTTATCATTTAAGGATAAAAATATATTAATAAAACATTTAATGATTTATTCCAAACATATAGAATTTGTTCCTCAATCACAAGCTACTTAGCTAGGAATAGCCATGTTCCTTTAAACTAACAAATGAAGTACATTATTTCCAATATAACTTTAACATAACATAGGACTAAATTAATACTCATGATAATTAATTATAATTAATTACTTTAGAGATGACAATATAGTCCAAGGCACATAAAATGCTTCATAATTAACATGAAAATATTATCTTCTAGGAGATAAGTACATATTAAATTACTTTAGCAAATATTCTAGTTTAGTCTTTATCATAAAGTTCATTATTTTTTTAATAATTTTTCACATAAGTATTGAACTGAATTCAACCCATTAATTTACCAAATAAATTACAAATATTTCATTTAACTAACAACATAGTTATAGTCCAAACTTTAATGAAGTATCAATACTTTCATTACTTAATCTATGTCATCAATATGGTTCATAATATGTACATGTATTTGAAAAGTTTGTTTACATATAACATTCAACTTCTCCCAAATAACCATAGTGTGATAGATATCAAAATTAAACATACCCAAAGAATACTTTCACTTAGCTTATAAAAGATTATGATTATAAATAATTATAAAAGTAACTTTAATGTATTAAACATATGTATCATTTGATTATGTTATATTAAGGAAAAAATCAAGCCATATTCAAGAAATAATTTACATTTGAGTTCAAACACTAGTATTTGCCTAATCAAATAACTAAGTAGTTTCTAAATCATTATGTCAATGCTTTATAAGAGCAGCCAGAACATGATTACATAACAAATCAAGATGATACAATATTCAAAGAACCTTCTCAACTACTTTTACCAAATAAGTTATTAGCTAACACCATAAGAGAAATAACTCATATTTATATATCTCTATCAGGGTATTCATGAACAAATATAAATGTCTATGTTACATCACTTTGTATAAATATGACTATGTTGAATATCATGAAATTAATATATAATAATTATACAACAAATTTAATTTAGTTTCATATACCTTCCATAACTTGAAGTAAGTAGAAAATAATTCAATCATTTCATGCAATCCAATGAAGATAATCCCACCTCACTAGTCCCAATGATCCCATCCATAAGTGTCCCTAGACCAATCGAGCCATTAGTTAGATACATATTAGAGAAGTATATAAATTATGGAGAAAGGATTACAAAATAATTGAGCTTGACAACATTCAAACAAATGACCATAAAAATAAAATGTAACACATAAACTACCCCATAAAGGTCCATTAACTTGGTACCAAATATGACTGCATCTCTCTTCCTAAGATTCTTGATTTATGGGCCATATTCTATTTCAAAATATAATATGGCTCATAAATATATTAAACTACAAGGTAGTCATCTTCACATAATAATTTAATAAACATTTATGAGTTAAAATAAAACTCATAAAATAAAGATAAAAAAATCAACCAATTAAGATTTAATAAAATAAAAATTACATAAATCTTTAGGTCACATTATTGACCAAAATTGACTTTACTAAACATAATAATAACTCAAAGGTCAATAGTAATGATGTACAAAATTAGATGAATAAAATAATCAATAGATCAATGACCCTTAAGTAAGTCAACATAATCATAAATAGATAATGATGCTAGTTATCATTTCCAAAATATAATATAATTATTTTTGACATGATTTCATAAACCTAGGTTAGCTAATAATGATCGAATAATTCCAAAAAAGTTAACAATCATAAAGGCAGAATCAAATAATAATAATAATAATAATAATAATAATAATAATAATAATAATAATAATAATAATAATAATAATATTTTTTCCAATAACCCCTTCAATAATTTTAAACACCTATGGGGACTCCCTAATGTCTTTCCCCCATTTTGGCTGCAGTTCAAAATAACCAACAAGATTTTTCCTTTTTTTCTAACTTTATTTATTAAACCTGATTGTACCTAGTTAGGGTTTCAATAATATCAAACCCCAAAAAACCATGGTTTACATATAACACATTCAATCCATATGGCTTTAAAAAAAAAACTACAACTCAAACAATATAACCCAGTCATCACTTAGAAATAGATCAACAATCATACTAAGACTATAATGGATTTCAAAAATAATCAACATAACACAACCAAACCATTTCAACAAAATGGAATTACTTATTCAAGGATGAAATGTCTTCTTAAAAGTAACAACAACCTAGTTGATAGTTCAAATTAACAAAATCCATATATAGTCAATAAAAAACTCAACTATGGGTTTTAAAAAATAAAACCCAAATAAACACACATAGTTCATTAAAGTGAGTTGTAGCTTAAAATGGATCTTCAATGGCTTTAATCAAAACATAATGTAATAAATTACATAGTAATTTAAATCCAATCTAAGACTAAAAAATAATAAAAATTTTATATTTAAATAAACCTCATGCATCACAATAAAAATATGAAGTGACACTATAGTCATCAATATACATAATAACCAACCAAAATAAACATTGTAAAAGCTTAATCCAACCATGGCTGAGCCATTCAAGGTTGTCATGTGCCAAAAAATAACAAACAAACATCATGGTCCTAGTTAGGGTTTTATCTTGAAAATCTTATCAAACTAATGTAAATATTTATGGCAAAATCCCTAACATTTTTATATTAAACTACATTTCTATAACAACACAAAATTTTAAAAATATCACTTACTTGATTGATGGAAGTTGAACATAGTAGGTTTATCTAATCTTCTATCCTCCAATCTAAAAGTATCATATTTATTAACATAAACTAGTATAATAATAAATAAAAGATAAATACGGATAACTCTCCATAACTCTTTCATATATATCAAAATTAATGCATCCAATTATAGTTCTAGTCCTCAAAAATGCTCATGTAGAACTGATTCACATTTTCCTTGGCTACCATGACAAAAAAATTAGTAGAGTTTCCGAAAGTTTACAAATCCTCCAAGATGAAATTCCAAAATGAATGCAATAAAAGTTAAAAACCAAACACAATATCTCAATCATCTTTCATGGTAATTTGATCTAATGCTATGACCCCTAAGTCATTACATTCAAACAAAAGACAAAAAACTAATTAAGATGACCCCAATATGAGTTGAGAAACCTAAAGGAAATGCCCTTAAGATGAATGTGGATTAAAAAACAAGAAAATCAAACAATCACATTAACGTCCATTGATCAACATTAAAACCTTGGTACTCAAGATTAAAACAAGCATAATTTAAGATGCATCTAAATACATTCTAAAACTTTGTAAGGTTGTTTTTAAAATATAAAGTCACAACTTAAAGATAGACAATAATGAAATAGGATGTCAAATATTAAATAATAAATGAATAAGAATGATGAAGATTGAAATAATTATTGACACAATCAGTTACATGACTGGATCTAATGTTGAAGTCAAAAATCAAGGAGTCTACAAGATATAAAACACTAAAATGATATAAAACAATAAAATCAATAAAAATACAATAGTCTTCAAATACCTATGACTCAAAAATGAATGTCAATTAAACCATTTTGTATCAAATAAAAATATTTTTACATAAATGTAAAAGCTAACTAAAATCAACTATTAATGGAATTGATCTTATAATGATAACACACAATAGTTAACTAATAAAAAATTATGACTAAATAATTAATACTACCAAGCTTAACTTTTCATTTGAAAATCACTATTTCATTTGTCCACTTATTTTTCCATGTTTCCCTATTTCTCTGATTTGAACACAACCTATCTCAAGTACTTATCCTTGCAGTCAACAAATAGACTATCAAAAGCATCTAGACATCCAAGTATAATAAATGCAATAACAACATTTAAATAATACATCAAACTATATAATGAGCTAGTACACATTAAGTAATCATATCAAATAATATAATGAAATTTAATCCATAATTATCTCAATAATTATAATGAAAACGTATCAATGTAGTTAACTAAACTATAATACCATAGTAGAACAATAAAAATACATCTCAAATAGTTCACATCTAGACTATATCAACACAAATCAAATAAATGAAAGTCACTTGGGGTCCTGACATCCTCATCTCCTTGGAAAATAGTCATCTAAGCAAAAAAATAACCAAGAATAATGCTTTGTAAAAAGACTCTCATCTTCCCAAGTAGAACTTATATCTAATAGAGGATCCCACTAAACCAACACTTGGGAATTATGGTTATTTCATAATTTAAGGGTACAATGGTCTAGGATCTTCACTAGATCCAACTACATATTTTACTCTTCCAAAACTTGAAGGTGAGTCCAATCCAAAAAATGAAATGGATTAGGAATATACTTTCCCAATAAATTAAAATGAAACACATTGTGAATCTAAGATAAGGAAGGTGGAAGGTTTAGCTATTAGGTAACGTGACTAATTTTCTCCAAAATTTCAAAGGGTTTTACAAATTAAGGGGCTATTTTTGAATACTTTCCAAATTTAATTGAGCTTTTCTATAGTCTAGCAAGCAAAAAAACCTTATCTCCCACTTGGAATTCATGCGATGTCCTTTTAAAATCAACATAACTATTTTACCTATTAGAGGTAACCTTTAAATTCTTCCTTATAATTTCTATCTACTTATCATAATCTTGTAAAACATTAGGAGCAACAACTATCCCATTTTCTAAACTCTCCTAGCCAAGTGGAGTTTTACACTTGTGAATATACTAATCTTTGAAAGGATCCATTTTAATATTGAATGATATGTATTATTAAAATCAAATTCAACTAAGTGTAAATAATATTCCCATGTACCTTGTTTATCCATAACATACATTCTTAGCATGTTTTCCATGACTTAATTAAATATTTCCATCTGACCGTCTATTTTTTAGTGATAAGATAAACTAAAATTGAACTATGTATAAAAATTAGAAGTTAAAATTTTCCAAAACCTTGAATTAAAATGCTTATCTTGATTATAAATAATAAATTTAGGCATACCATGAAACCATACTATCTCTTTCACAAACTATGAAGCAAACACAAATGCATCATCATTCAAATTTCTAACATTAAAATGGCCAGCTTTTGTAAATTTATCTATTACAACCAAAATAATATCATGTTTGATTTTAGATTTTTTCAAACCTGCTATGAAATATTAATAAATCACATTGCATGGTGGTATTCCAAATATCTTTACACAAAGTCAACAACTTAATATTTTAGTATAGGTCAATAATACAACCTTTTTAGTTCATGGGTCAACTTTGTGACACCTAGATGACTGAAATGAGGTTTTACATGCATTTATTTCAATAAAATATTCCTTAAACCACCATACTCAGGTACATAAATTATATTTTTACATATGATTAAACCATCATCATTGATTAAATTTTTTGTTAATTTCTTCTCAAAAGGCTCGTTAGAGAAATTTGCACTCACATATTATAAAAAATTATAAGAACACTGATGTTCTAATAATTTAGTTTTAAAATTATTATACAAAATAGATGAGGTAACAAGATATGTGCATCAACTGAGTGCATCTACAAAATAATTCCATTACCTTTCACATATGCAATATTCATATCAAAATTACTTAAAAATTCTAGACACTTATGCTATTGCACATTCAAATCATCCTAAGAAAATAAATATTCTAGGCTATGATGATCATATTTTACCTTAAAATGTTTACCCTTCAAATGTTTCCATTTCTTCAAATCATGAACAATGGTAGTAAGATCGAGCTCATCAGTGGTGTAATTATTCTCACATTCATTTATTTTTCATGACTCATAAGCCCAAACTAATTTGTATGAGATAACACATCACCCAAGCCTTTTGTATGTTTATCAACCCATATTTCAGAATTTTCATTGAGATTTGGTACAACAAGTTAGGTGCCAAAGTCAATAAATCTTTAATCTTCAAAAAAGCTTGTTAAATTTTAGCACTCCATAGAAATTTTTTACCATTGCATTGCAAGGATGTTATTGGGTTAGCCAACATAGCAAAAAATCATAAAATATTCTATAGTAACTAATCAGTCCCATAAAATTATGTACTTCATGTGTATTTTTAGGAGTAGACCACTCTTGAATAGATTTAATCTTTTCTAGATAAAAAATAATACCAAACTTTGATATAATAAGATCCAAATAGTGGATCTCAAATTGAAAAAAAAGTACATTTAGATATATTACCAAATATTTTGTATTTTCTTAGTCTTTTTAGCACTAAGTGTAAATATTATTCATGCTCATCTACATTCTTGGAATAGATTAGTATATCATCAAGGAATACTAGACAACACTTGTCTAGAAAATCCTTGATTACACTATTCATTAAGTTTATAAATGCAATAGGTGAATTTGTCAAACCAAAAGGTATTACAATAAACTCATTCTAAAATTCATTTTATGAATATGTTCTTCCTTGATCCTAAATTGTTGAAAGCCTGATCTCAAGTCTATCTTTCCAAAGATAGACACATCCTTCATTCAATAAAAAAATCATCTATCCTTGCTAAAGGATAAAAATTCTCAATTATAACTTTGTTAAGCATGGATTAGTCAACAAAAAATCATAAGATTCCATCTTTATCTTTTATAAAGACCAATGATGCACCCCAAGACAATACATTTGGCCTAATACTTCTATTTTCTAATAGTTCTTGAAGTTGCACCTTCAACTCCTATAGATATACTACATTAATATGATAAGGTGATTTATATGCAAGGGTTACCCCTATAGCTACATCAATATAAAAATCATATTCATCTTTAGGAGGTAAACCGAACAATTTATCTATAAAAACATTAGAAAATTATTGTAAAAATAGATATTCCTTAAATTCCATTGTTATTTTAGGTGTAGTTTATTGAATCAATATAATTTAGAACATTTACATGCTAATTTATTTAGGTGTGAAGCTAATATTATCTTTTGTACTTTTGGTTTCATTAAACCTTCAATTTCTATAGGTTTTCCCAAATCATTACAATAATATACAACATTACTACAACAGTCCAAATTGGCTTTATGCTATTGCAACTGATCCATGCCTAAGATAATTTCAAAAAATCCAAGAGGATCTATAAATAAATTTAACTGAGTTTAAAAAATACTTGATTTTAGGCTTACTTCCTTAAGACACTCAATAATTGGTACTCTTTTATTTGAGCTGAACTAACCATTCCAATCATCCTTCAAAGTCATTAGATTCAACTTACAACTTGTTACTATCTTAAGATCCATAAAATTATTAGTTTCTCCTTAATCAAATAAAATTTAAATAGAAAATTTATTTATTTTCCCTCTGCATTCAATAGGAGTTTCTCAAAAAGTAATGTTTCTATTGTAAATAGCTTCATACACTTTATGATCAGTTACTTGACTAAATTTTAGCTTAGGAAAATATTTATAGTAGTGATTATCTCTACATTTCCAGCCTATTATGGTTCTTTGTGGTATCACATGAATAGTATTGGCTCTGATAGTAGGCACATTTTGACTACCTTGAGTCAGATTCATTTTAAAATTAGTAGTGTTAGAATTATTTGAATTCTTGAAATTCTTATTATGCCCTTGAAATTCATTGAAACCACTTGTACTCCTTGTAAATATGTGATTAGAATCATATTTATTAAAAAATTTAGGAAAAGGGGACAAATTTTTACTATTAGATTGTTATGTATTTTATTTAAACTATTGTCTTACCTTTTTTTGAGCTTCTCTTTTTCTTCTAACCTATGAGTATATTCGATATCCATAGTTAAAGTCTTAGCATTAGTTATATTTAAATAATATATTAATATTTCTTTCAATCCCATATTAAACTTAGTGACTTTAGTACCTTCATCATACATGTAGTTAACATGATAGAACTAATTAAAAAACTTATTTTCATACTCAGTCACAGTCATATTCTCTTTTTTTAGTAGTTGAAAATCAATGATTTTATATTCTTTGAAGTTGGAACTAAGATACCTCTTTCTTAAATACCTTTCAAAGATAGGCCAGGTAAAATTCATTGGATGATAACCCTGTAATGCACATAGATGGTTCCCTATACACATGATATTTTCAAACATTGTCAACTATTGATGATTTCTCTCTTGAAATAACCCATTGATTTTCAATCTCTGTAATTTCACATCTTAAGAGGTGTACTGGGAAAGAGGTGGCCAGACCATTGGTGCTTTCTAGGATTATTATCCATTTACTACCACTTGATATCTATAAAACCATATCCTAAAAAAATCCCCTAAGCTTTTCCACCTCTTCTTTTTCACCCTCCTCTAGTCATTTTATGCCTTCATTATCCCTTCTCTAGCCTAAAATACTTTTTAATGGTTTATGATATAATATTTATTGTATTGACCCTATACTCTAATTCAAAAAACTCATATAGGGTCTAGTTTATCCCCTAATTGATGTATACTAAAACCTAATTTGTTATTTTTAATAATGATATAGAGATGATTGGGCTGACCATATCAGTTAAAATTTTGAAATGGATTGGTGTTAGATTTATCTATATAAACACACTCATTTAATAATTTAATAAGGAAGATAAAAATAAGAGATAAATTATGAGTCTACTTATCCACTATTATACTTGAGGAGAATATGTTAGGGCATCATACCTTCTTTAGAGATATGGATCTTATCTTGTGGAGAAGTATTTTAGATGCATAAATAGGTTGTGTATCCTACAGATGATTTATTTTTTTCATCATTACATACCACAACAACCTTTTGTGAAGCACCTTGTCCAAGGAGATATTGAGACTCAGTGGGTTTTTATTCAAAGGTAATTTTTCCTTACTTTGTTTCTCCTTTGTAAAAGTAGATAGATTTTCATTTGTACTTCTCTCCCATGCATTAATATTTTATATACATTGATGTGAGTATATATCTTATATGCATATTTAATTTTTATTTTTATTACCCCCACATTATGCCATAATATTTTATGAGAATTAGATTAGATTTTACTTTGATTTTGTCATTTATACTTTTGTGAATATGAAAACATAGGACCTAGTTAGGGTTATTACATAGTTTTCCTTGACTAAAGTCTTTAGAACCCTCCCTAGTGATATTATTATGGTAAGAGATCCCTTGGATAGGTCTAGAGGATCTATCTTGGTCATGAACCTAAATATATAATGTATAAATAATCATAAGTGTAAGTAGAATTTATCTTCTCCAAGATAGGATTGATTTATAGAATAATTGCATTTCCCTATGCATACATTTTGGTGAACCCAACTTGAATCTAACCCTTGTAGGCTTTCTTTTACACAATCATTTTTATAATCATTTATATTTTACCATATTTTTAGTACTATATCAAACTATTTTATATAGTTCTAACTTTTTGTGTGCAAGTTTAACACACAATCACTTCAAAATGACTTTGTTCTATTTGTGTAGGTCTTCATCAATTATAGGTTACCGGATTGAGTAGTTTAAAAAATTATTATTATTCAAGTTTAAGTTAGCATATATATTTGAACTATTCAAAATTTTATTATATTTTATTTTGTGAACATATGTGTCAATAAACACAATCGATTATGTTTTGCTTTTTCTTATTCAACACATAGTGTTTTTGTAGACTTGGTCGAACCAGTCAACTCAATTAGAAAAATTTGAAAGTAGTAATTGAACTTCATAACATAAAAATTTGTAATATATAACATCTTAAAACCCCCTAAATTCATTTATTTCCTCTATTATTTCAACTCTTCCTTTATTACTATCTTTCACATGTTTGTAGTCTACAAAACTACAACCTTACAACAATCTAGGGTGACCTAGTCAACTTAGTTCTATAGTCGATATTCTATCCAAGAGACATAGTCAACTTGATTGACTTTGTTCTTAAATACCTTGATTTTTTTGAATAGAAATGACCCATTTGAATAAATTCTATACTATTTGCATGTAGTGTTTCCTAAACTAACTTTGTACTATTATGAATCAATAAATGAACATCTATTTTCTAATAATTAATTCACCTTTCCTTTTTAGTTGTTTGCATGCTTAGAGTAAATCACATACATTGAATAGTTTTTTTTTAAATTAATATTTTAGATACATTATTTTACTCTTAATAACACACTACCAAATCAATTTCCACTCAAAAATCTTTAAACACTTATCTTCCCAAGGCTACCTACTTAGATTTCATCACCAAGGGGGAAGTCAACTTGGTTTTTTGGCCAAGTAAAACTAAGTGGTTTATGGTATATATTGGAAAAAAAATTGAAACCCTTATCACTATGGGTTTATTAAGTGAGGGTGTATGCCCTAATACCAAGCTAGTACCATTACCAATATATATCCTTTTTAGGCCAAACATCCTGAAACCAACTATAGATTACTTTCTAGTTCCTTATTCTATCCAACTTCCATATCACATTTAAATCAAACTTTCCTATAACCTAATAAAACATAAGATGACAAAGTAGTTATCACTTAATTTTCAATTATTTCTTTATCTTTGATCATTATTTGTTGTATTATAAAACTTACATTAGCCAACATTGGTGGAAGGTTTATGTTGTGTGTTCCAATTAGATCAGTCATATTCATCCAATTAATTGTGTTATTGCTTTCAATATTTCTTCAAATTAATTTGAAAAAAAATCCCCTATTTTATAATATTGTCATCTTGGTCGATACAGTCTCTTACAAACTATTAAGCCTTCCTAATTATAATACATAGTCAACTTGCATGACTATGTATTCTTATCTCCCTATTTAATTTTATATTTAACAGTGCACAATAAACCTCCTTGATTGTGTCTCCTTCTTAGTGTGTATTAGCCTTTCTAATTGTAATACATAGTCAACCTGCATGACTCTGTATCCTTATATTTTTGTTCTCTTCCCTAGGTTACAAAACATAGTTGACCAGTTCAACATTGTACCTTATTTTCTAATTTTGCCTTTTCATCAATCCTTTTAAATCTCTTCTTTCATCATGAACTTCCTATTTGAGGACAACATAGAGCTGAACTCAATAGATATGATGACATTTACCAATTCCAATAGGTTTCCCCATTAATAACTTATGTCTTCCACTTTAGATGATATCAATGTGAATGTGTCCACTTACACTATAAATTACAGGACTCCTCATTCATGTTCAGTTCATAATCCTCTTTTCTCCTTAGAAGATCAACTAGAGTTAGAGTACACTTATGAAATGCTTTTCTTCATTAATGGCTTTCCTTAACATAGGGGAAAATACCCTTAAACTATCTACAATCTTATGTTTAGTGGTCATGTAGAAGAATCCCATTCACTTCCGCACACATTCTCTCATGGATTTAGTGGTGATACCTTCTTTTCTTATCAACCTCTCCCTTATATTTTGACTCATTTATCATACTATTGCCTCTTATTATTTGATTTCATCAACCTACATGATATGTATATCTACTAACATGGATGATTCAACATCTAGTGGGCTTTTTCCAAGACCCCTCCTTCTCAATCACTCCATTAGTGTATTGCTTTCTAAAAATGTTAATCATGCCACTAGTCCTTTTTTATATAATCCTTATACTAGTGAATCTTTCACTACACATCTTAATAATGTTACTAGTGACTCATTTTATACCAATGCCTCTAAAGACACTAGTGTCATGCATGCCACCACTAATAGTGGAACCCAAGCCACTAATACCAATGTTAATACTTCACATACTACACAAACTAGTCAAAATATCAATCAAACCCATCAATTTTTATTTCAAACTCTTAATCGAATGAACAATTTTTAGTCTAAGAATTCCAAATAAATGATGCAAATGTAGAATCTCCTCGTTCAACTTCAAAATCAACCTCAACAAGTTTCATGGAGAGTGAAAAGTAAAAATGCTCCCCACCCCTACTTAATAATTATCTAATTAATAATTACCATGACAACCTCATTCCCCAACCACCCATTGTTAACAAAGTGATTAAACATATTCAAAATGAACCTATTACACATAAAATTTCCAAAATAGATATATGAGGTATCACACCTACTATTAGTTACAATGGGTCAACTAATCCTACCTTACATTTATAAATGTTTGGTAATATATACAAATATTGGGTCAAGTTAAATACTTTTTATACTACTATGCTTTAGCAAAACCCCTCTCTAGAGACACTTTATATTGGTACAATCAACTTAAGTCCCACTCTATCAATAGATTAGAATATCTAGTTGACTCTTCAGTACAAGATTTTCAAAATAGTGACCTCTCTTAAAATACCTTAGCTCATTTTATCAATTACAAACAACTTGAAACTGAAACCACGCAAACTTTCATCAAATAGTTGAAGACCATGTCTAATAAGTGTGAGCCTAACTTTGTGGATGATAATATATTTCATATATTCACTATTAATCTTTATCCCAACATGAAATATCAGATTAGGACTCTATCTTTGATAACTTTGGAAGAGGCCCTTGAATAATCCAAACTCCAAGATTTTATCATGCACCAGTTTAAGCCATCCAAACCTCCCATTGGAACTTTAATTATCATCAAAAATAAAAATTAGAATGATAAAAATTATGGTGTCACTGAATCCTATGATATCATTTACAATATTCAAGCCATTACTCCCAACCATGTTATAGAGTAAGCTTCCCATTTAAACAATACCCCTAATCCTAAATTTTATCTAATAAAAAACATCAATGTTCATCATCCATTATCCTTAGTGGAGTTCCAAAGAATATACCAACCCCTCTTCCATGATATTTTGACTCCACTCACCCTATGAAATCATGTTATGATCCAAATAATTTTTTTAGGTTTCATGCTAGTTGGGGTCACTCACGCCAGACTTGTAGGTAATTATGTAACATAACTATGGATTTCCTCCATGGTCAAATTTTCAATCATGATTCACTCATTCATAAGTTCCAATAAGCCTATGATATTACCTTCAAATCTCATAAAACACAATATAAATCAAGCTTTGAACTAGGATAATGCTCATTTGGCCATTTACAAATACCCTCTTTGAAGTTATCAAGACAATAATGAAGCTTACTCCTTCCACCAACAATGTTGAAAGTCTTATAGACTAAACTCCAAAAGAGAATGTAATAAATATTACATGTATGTGATAGGTAGTTGATCTCATTGATTCTCATCCTACACACACACAACAACCATACAAGGCATTCCATGTTATCTAAGACTATTCCCCATCTCACCTAATAAAGTTTGAACAATAGGACCTTATATTTTTTCAAGAACAAATTCCAACACCTCTGTGGATAACACCTCTCAAAAAATTTATATAATTCCCCTAACCTCTCTATACATCAATAAAATTATTCAACCTTCTAATAACACTTCTTCAAATCAATCACAAAACACAATTATATAAACTACTTGATCCTCTCAAGAAAATCAATCGATTTATGTTGAAACTAAGCCAACCATGTCTTATCAACACAAGTTTCAATGTAATTCTACCCCTCCTTACCAAAATCTCCTCTAATATTACACACCTCTCTCTAGTAGTCCACCCATGGGTTATGATAAATGGGACCGTATTACAAAACTTACCAATCTTCCATCTAAAATACCCTTTCTTAAACTCATGAAAACTTATCTATATCATCATAACCACCTGATGCAACTATTATTCAAAATGAACATCCATTTTCCTCTAATAAAAGGATGTAAATATACCTTATCTAGGTTAGAAGATAGTATCTTGAAACAATGTAAAGAGATGTCTCTACAAGTTGATGAAATAATGGACACTTCTCTTTCTCTCAAATTTCTTATTGCTTACATGATCCTAGGTGATATTTTTCTTTGTGTGGATGATACTCCATTCTTTATAAGCATTCAAATTGGTGATATAAAAATCAAGTGTGATTTGATTGATGACGGCTCAACTACTTGTGTTACCTCCATTAAGTTTAGTAAAACTCTTAGATATTTTGAGTGAAATATTAAATCCACATGCAACATGTGTCAAGGTTATTATTGAAGGAAAATTAATCCTTTAGGTTGCATGTTTCTCCCTATTAAAATCTTTCATGTCACTATTAAAGTGAAGGTTATGATATTCAACTTTTCCATTTCCTACAATATCTTACTTGGTAAGCCTTAGACTCATCGCAAGAGGGCTATCACCTCTTTGCCTGCTAATGTGTTATGTTTCCACACAATGGTTTTATCTATAGGATTCAAGGAGACACAAACCCTTATAATTTTTAACAATTACAAGAATGTGGTGTATTCAAAATTTCAACCCTTGAACCATTACTAAGTATTCCATTCTAATAATCTCAATGTTTTAATTTTGCCATCAACTTTACTCAAGGTTATCATGGTCATCCTAAACTCATATGGTATATACCAAAATAAATATTAGACTATGATGATGATGATGATGATGATCCAAATGAGGTCAACATCAATATCCAAACCTTAGATCTATGAACCTCACCTCATTTCCCATATTCCACCTTTGAATATATATTATCATCATCCACTTATTGATGATGCACATGTCATCTTAACCAAGATTTGGAATTATATTCATCATGTAACCTCTATTGAAAGGATAATTCATTTCTATACCATCTCCCTTCATACTCCCAATTATGAAAATAATTATACCTTAGATGATCCATTTATAAGAGGTCTTGTTTAGGCTAAAGATGTTAAGATCCTTCATTATCCTTCTTCTTTGTTTTAGTATTTTTGTTCCTCTTATCATATTCCATTTTATATAGTTCCTAATTCTCATATTATTCTTGTTTTTTGTAGGGTAGAGATGGATAATTTGCATGACACACCTCCAATTTCTATAGAGTCTCCTAGGATCATGCTTATGGACCATGCTATGACTAGTCCCTATCATTTTGTTAAATACCAAGATCCCTATAACTTGCTTCTCTAATAGATTTTTAATACTACCCTTAATCCCTTTGTACTTCCTATTCCATCTTCAATTGAGCCTAGTCTAGATCCTACTCTATCTTTAACTAAGCCTCATCCTACATATAATTATACTTCCTCTTTACTTTAGCCTAAGCCATTATCTCCACCAACCCTAACTCCCCTTGCTAATAGCCTTCTTCCTTTACCACAAATTGATCCTTTACCCATCTAATGGACCAATCACCATTATTATGACATTCATAGTGTTTTTGATCATTGGACTAGATATTTCCAATTATACTAGCCTTCATCATCTCCTTCTTTTACTCCTTCCATTAGTATACCTATAAAGTCTACTAACAAGTGCATTTATTACTTCTATAACACAAATAATCATTCCTCCAACCATTCTCAAAATCTTAGACAATATATAAACACAATGTGCCCTACCCTTACTTAGACCAAAGAGAAATATATACCTCCTCCCAAGTTATTACCTAAATATATTCCCAAATATGTAGAGGGGTATATTATATTTGGCACCAATGTGCTACCCATCACATTGATTATTTTTTCATCTTCTAAAAACATCTTCATGATCACCTCATGACCATTCATGTGCCCATTATTCCCCTTCCCATAGGTCATCTAACTATAAAGGTCCACCCTTATTCACATATGTCTCTCACTCCACCTGTAGTTCCTTATTTACTTATGGCTCATGTACCACATGCATCTTCTCCCCCACCCATGGTCCATTTTCCACTAGTGGTTCCCATTCCTTGTCTAGTAGCTATCATTCCTATTCCATTATCTTTTCCCCTTCTTGATTATTATACACATTAGGGCCCTTATGATAATGATACTTCATTTATACTTACATTTTATGTATAGGATATTTGATGAGATTTATTTTCATGGCTTTCCCTGAGGATTGATGAGACTCTCAATGTAGTTAGAGTCTAGATTCATAGAGACATATCATATGTTATAGATAATATATGTGGATAGATTTATAAGTATTTGTGAGAACAACATGGTATTCCTTCACTTTCATCTTTATTATGATTTTTGGATTGGACATGTGATCCAATTTTTTGTATTTAAATATCATTCGACTCTATGTCAAATTTTACTTCATTTATCTATCTAACATAGATATTTATATTTCACATTATGTGTTGTATATGCTTTCATTTATTTAATTTTTGTTCTTAGGTATTACTTTTACATGCTCATGTTCAAGATGTCATTTCTTTTTCATGGATGTCTTTTCATTTTCTCATGATTGTTTACTCCCTTGTCTCATATAACATAGATAATTATTGTGACTTGGTTATACAAACCTGGTTCCCCTTAGTTATCCTTATTTACCATGTGATTAGTTATCAAAAAATTCATCTCATTGTGATTATCTATCTTACCAATCCACTTTGGATCTCCATTTCTTCCCTTATTTCATTTATAAACTAAGTATACACATGGTTTAAACTTGAGATAACATACTTGTTCATAGGCAAGCCTAAGTGTTTTGGTCAGTCAAGTCTTTGGAAAATTATATTCCTTTATCTAAATTCTAAATATCATTCATGTGTATCACTTAGTGTCCCTCACATTCCTTATTTAAAATCTGTAGAGAGGAGGAATACTAAAATCCATAAAAAATTAAAATCCAAATCTTTAAATAAAAGGAAATGATACAAAAGGAAACATTAAAATTTTCAAAAGTTAAAACACACAAAATAATGTGATTCAAAACACATATCCTTCTGTCTAATAAAATTTCAAGCTCCATAGTTGGCCTCATGATATATTTTTTGGTACACTATGGTGTGGTAGGATAGTATATTGGGAAAGGAGAATAAAAAAATCTTTTAGTGCTACCTAATTTCTCACACAAGTACCCAATATTCATAGTATACCAACAGATCTATAAGAGATCTTGAAGAATGGGGAATATGTTGTGGAAATATATGCCCATTTTAATTTTATTGTTTAATAAAACCAACATGAGTCGATCTTAGTATCTCACCTATGTTCATATATAAATTTATGTGTATTGTGAATGGTTATCCTTTGTATATTGATGGTCACTAGCCACTTAGTGTCTTTTCTATGTATTTAGTCTGTGTCATGTTTCCTAAGGTATTATAATATATTCCTATGTTATTATTTTTGCATTGTCTCTTTCATTTACAACATTCATAATATTTCCCATTGATATATATTGTTTTGTTAACTAATCATCCCCCTAAGGATCCCATTTGTGAGTTTCATTATAAGACCATGGATAGGACCAGGCCTTCTTCACAAATTACCTTATTTTAAATAATCATTTTAAACATTATTTTCCATATTTATTCCCACCTAATTAGTGTTCCCTTTGTGAGTTATGTAAAACCATGGATAGGATGAAGTGTTCCTCACAAAATTTTCCAATACCCAAGTCGCAATGAACTTACGTGTGTCAAATTTGAGATAAGTAGTGATTATGAGTTACACATCATTAACATGTTTCCCATATTGATATAGTATGTTTTATGCTTACTTAATTGATATTTCACTTTTATTTTCTTATTTTCCAATTTCATGTATGCATACAACCATTTTCTTAAAATTTTCATACTTCCCAACTTGAATTAGTGTGATCAATTTAAGTTCATTTTTCTAATTTTATTTCTCTTTTATACTTCCCAAAGTGATTTAGTATGATTTATTGACTCAATTGTTTTTATTTTTATACCACATGGTTCTCATGTTCCTTCTATTTTATTAGATTATTTTCATACTTCCCAATGTGATATAATGTGATTTTATTTATTTTAACTTGGGGCAACTCTTTTACATGGTTCAAAAAAATTGTTAGTATTTTTACCATCTTTGGTTTATTATATTTAGTCATCTTCTATTATTACACATTTCCCATAGTGATATAGTGTGTAGTGAATTTGTTTTTACTTATAATTTTCCAAGTCATTTTTATCTTTTATTTTTAACCATGAATGTGTATCACATAATTCTAGAAAAGAAAACACTCCACATATATTTCCTATAGCATATAAAAAAAAAGCTAAATACATGTGCTAGAAATAAATATACCCATGAATCAACATCTTCAACCAAATATAACTCATGAGATCAAATCAAACTATCAAAATCAATATATATATATATATATATATAGTATTTTATACAACATAAAGTATAAAATACAAAATATATCCATCTCTAAGGATGGGCTCCATCATGCCTATCATGTGGCTTACCCGTGATACTCATAGATGCCTAAGACTATCCACTCTAAATGGTATGTTGTAATGAGGTAGTTATAGGTCTCAAACCTACTATTTATCCCTATATATTATCCACCTAGTCTTGTACCTATCTAAGATATATAGTGGTATCCATGTGTGCCACTCTCTCCTAAGCTAAGTTATGCTAGACTTGTGTCTCTCCATCTCCCACCCATTATAGTGGTCATAATCCATCCCCACATGCTTAAAAATACCTCATATCCTCCCCCACCAATATAAACCATCACACCTAGGTAGGTTCAAGTGGTACCATAAGATCATCTAGCGAGGTGGGGTCCTATAGAACCATCAACACATGGAAAATGTCATGGTGTGTAGCTATAACCAGAGATCCCCATATGATCTCCTTAATTGTAGGATCTACAACACCAAATATAGATAGACATTATATCACATATATAGCTAAAAATATATCTATTTACTATAATCAAATTGAACTAATGTCTTATATCAAATCTTGAACCAAAATTACAACATTTATCACCATTATTAGTGTCATAAACCACTAGCTCCCCATTTTATTTCCTATTGAACATGGTATCTCCATCTACTCATCCATTAAACAAATATTATATAGGTCACCTCCACACTAGTGAAAATAAAGGAGTAATCACTCAAGAATGTTGTGATCCTCTCCTCAGAGTTTCCTTTATGGACTATCTATGTTTGGGAGTAACTATTAGGTTCTCCTACACTATTGTTCTCACCTATGCCTCCTCTTATTGGCAGTGCATCCATTTTTGGTGTGTCTAGGGTAGTCACTACTACTATTACTAATATGATTCCTATTTTGGTGCTTATTTTGGTCACATATCCAAATTCATGTCAATTCCTCCTACTTTTTGTTTTCATGTGTGACCAGTCCATGGTCTAGCATACTATGGCCTAATCACATGTATGTCCATTAATACTCCTCCTCCTCCTTTCCCTTTGACTCTCTATCATACCAAGCCCAATAAGTAGGCACTAATAGAGTGGCAATCAAGTGTGAGACTCCAAAATTCCATAGTAATTGTGCCACTAAATGTAGCTCTACCCATGAGGTGTAATAGTCAGTAATCCACACCCATGTCAATCCTATAGTAATGGTCAAACAACTAAGACATACAATAGTGATATGTGTTTAAGTATACCACATGTTATCCCCTCATGTGATAGTTTAAAATTATGGAACATAGGGTATATCTGGAGATACATTGTCCTTCCTCCATCACATGATCAAAGGTAACCTATCATCGACCACATAGGGTAACTGAGCTAGCTAATACATGTGGAACCTATCATATATCCAAAAACTCAAAAAAATGACATGCCCCATGGTCTTTTACCCTATATACAACATCCCATAGAAGCCATGCATGATCCAGACACATATAACATCCCTAAAGTCATAGAGTACTCCCTAATCTAATATGGACTAGCAAAAGGCTATCACATATAGAGGTACCTTGCCATCCAACTTGTGACATAACACTCATGATATCATAAGTCCTATCATGGCCTTCTAATTTTTTAAAATCTATAAAATATATACATCAAACAATCTCACCCTCAATCTAGGGTATATCTTATCTGAGCACATCACCACTAGGCTAGTGGTCACCTATCCATATTTCATCATGCTATATCATCCCTATCATACATAGTTGATAATCTTATTTTTTCATCATACTATATCCACCTTATCATATATAGTTGGTCTCATTTTATGATACTACCTCAGTTGTATCCAAAAAACTAAATCATCCTTGTCATATATGGTTAGCATTATCCTCTTTACCAACTAAGTTGGCCTACTACTAAATAGTCAACCACCAATTAGAATACTAAATCAGCCCACTATTACATAGTTGGCCATATAATTTTGGCTCACCTTATGGACTAAGCCAACCAGGTCAAATTTATTCTTCCATAGTGATGAATTTTTGACTAATTACCATTAATGCCTTAGGCATTTATTGTTTTGACTTCTTCTTACCTAGTACCCCATTCTACCCCTTATTTACCTACAAATTTCCTAGGGTTCATTTAAATGACTAGATTTTGCCTACCAATAAATTTTATATATTCATATCAATTTCAAATAAAAATATTCAAAAATTTGAAATTCATAATTAATTACTTGTATTTCACTTATTGCAGCTGCTATGCATCCTCCCCATCTTAGCTATCATCTCCCCACCATGATGGCTCTCTAATATCACATTAGTTCTCTTAAAGCTCTATTTTCTCAAGATATTAAAAATAAAAAATGAATTATTTTTCACCATATTTATATTTACTAATTAAAACTATTTACCTTTCAAATAATTACTATCAAATTATATATTTTGATCATATATTTTTTTACTAGCTCTTTTTTGAACCATAAAATGATGTAGAACCCTAATATTGTAGAGAATATTTTCACCTATTAAATGTATGTATTAAAAAAAAATCACTAATATCTATAGGTTTACCTAGATTAGACACTTTCACATTTCTTACATCTCATTATTTATCTATAACACTAAGTAAATGTATGTGTTTTTCAATTCTATCCTTTCATTTATCTTATTTTCTCCTTACTGTAATTTTTTTATCTTTAGCATTATGTGTTTCTATATTATTTTCCCAAAGAACCATCCCATTTTTCACTTAAGTGACATGTGATGAGATTTGAGTGGGGCATTTGTATACACAATATTTTAAAACATTATAAATTGTTAATGTTTTCTCTATTACAGTAACCCATCGAGTCTCAATCTCTCTTAGTGCACACCTTAAGGGGTGCATTAGGAATGGGGTGGATAGACCATTGGTGATTTTTTTCCCTTTACTAACACTTATTATCTACACAAATATCTCCTAAAAATATCCCTCTAAGATTTGTATCTTCTTTTACACCTTCCTCTAGTCATTGTGAACCTTCATTAGCCCTTATCTAACATAAACTCCTTTCTGATAACTTACAATATAATGTCAGCCTCATCAACCATATACTCTAATTTACAAAACTCATTTAGTGTCTAGGTCATCCCTTGGATAACCTAGACTAAAAATTAATTTGTTTTTATCAATAATGATACAAATTCGATTAGGCTGACCTTGTTAGATAAAATTTTAAAAAGTATTAGTGTTAGATTCAAATATATAAACACACTCATTCTATAATTTATTAAGGAACATAATAATAAGAGATATATATTACACATCTACTTATCCACCATTTTACCTAAGGAGAATAGCTTAGGGTTTCATACTTTATTTGGAAATACATATCTTGTCTTATGGAAATGTTTTTTAGATGCATAGATAGGTTATGTAGCCTAGAGTAGATTTATCCTTGTCATCATTACACACCATAATAATCTATTTTAAATCACCTTGGCCAAGGGAGAAACTTAGGTTCATTGGGTTCATATTCAAAGGTCAGTATTCCTAACTTTGTATATCTTTTGTAAGAGTAGATAGATTTGCATTTGTACTTATCTTCCATGCATTAGGATTTCATATACATTAATGTGATTATGTATCTTGTATGCATGTTTAATTTTTATGTTTATTACCCCCACATTGTGCCACAATATTTTATGATCACTATTTTATATTTTAATTTGCTTTTGTCATTTATACTTTTGTGAATATGAAAACATAGGACCTAGTTAGGATTATTTCATAGTTTTGCTTGATTGGAAGATTTGGAACCCTCCCCAATGATATTATTATGGTAATAGACCCCTTTTTTGGTTATATTGGATCAATTTTGGTTATCAACCCAAATATTTAATGTATCAATAATTGCAAGTGTGAGTAGGATATATATTCTCTAAGTTAGGATTGATTTATAGATTAGTTGCATTCCCTTTCACATATAGGTTTCACCAAAGAGATATAGATCCTACTAAATGATAGTTTTTTAATTTTTCCTTCACATTAGATGACATTTTATGCAAATTAAAATAATTCTATAGGTGTTCTAACCATGCACTAGCTACATCCCCTGATTCCTCACCTGGAAAAGTTAGTGGAGGAAACTTCTTCAACTCCTTAATAATATGATCAACCATATTACCAAGGTTATTCTAGATCTTTGGTTTATCTACTTGTATTTAGAATATAACTATAATTTCATTATCTATAAAACCTTATATATTATTTAGCCTTCTCTCTTAAGTGTCCAACTTAATTTTAAGAGAATTTAATGCAGTTAGAATTCCATTGAAAACTACTTCCTAGTTAATGTTAAGATTATTTTCCTCATATTTAAGGCCCTTAGCATTATTTTCATCATTGTCAAGAGGTGGTTCTTCTCTTTCAATAATGATGACCCTACGACCTCTTCCTCTACTCAGGTTAACATTTATTACGCTATTGTCTACTATTTAGGATCTTGTCCTCCCATCCTATGGTGAAATAAACAACAACTAAATAGAAATAAGCAAGAAACATTTCCCAATGTTCTCTAGAGAATAGACTATGCTTTTATGCCATATCACAATAATAATTTGAAAAAAAAACACATTATCCAAAAAAATTAATGGAACAAAGTTCACCCAAAGTTTAACACAAAACATGTAATGGGATACATAACTATGTTACATCCAACATAGGAATTGGACTAAGTGCATAACCCATCAATGAATTATTTAGGAAGTAATTTTAACCAATAATATTTGGATAGAAGTGGGTCAGTGTGGATATACCCACCCACATATATCCATGTATTGTGATTTAGCCTTCCTAATGAAGTCATTACTAACTTATACCCTTACTTAAGTAATTTTATAAGCAATATAATAACCAATACCTCAATGGTATTTTCAAAAAAAATCATCAAATAGGGGTAGAGTAAGATCAAATTCAATAGAAGAATCATCATACTAAGCTTGGATAAGTATGATTTACCCAAATGACAATAAGCAGATAGAGATCAAAGGAAAAGGATTATTTCAAAAAATAATGTAAATAATTTTAACACCTTTTTATTAAATAGGAAATTGGCATATGAATTTTATCAAAATAGTTATGGGAAGTATAAAAGATTTCATGGATGTTTTAACAACTATGCTTAAGTTATAGTTAGGAACAACTTACAATTTACTAGCAGGGTACAAGTTCATGACAAACTTTCTTAAGGGTTCGAAAATATCTTAGGTTAGATTTAAATATCTTTTATTACTAATGTAAATGTCTCATGAGTTTAATAACTCATCATAATAATAGTCTAAATAATAAAACATACTTATGTTAAGTCTCACATAAATTTTGGTCTTAAATGTTTGTCTTTTAACTTAAATTTGTGATCTTAGTCTAAGCATTTATTATATTACTTAGTTAAATATTAGATATTTATTAATATTTAATTTAGAGATAGATTCTTATGATAATTATGTAAGATCACAACTTCTTTTATCATTTAAGGATAATAATATATTAACAAAATATTAAATGATCTATTCTAAACATATAGCAGTTGTTCCTCAATCATAACAAGCTTAGGTAGGAATATCCATATTCCTTTAGACTAAAAAATGAAGTACATTCTTACCAATATAAATTCAACATAACATAAAATTGAATTAATATTAATGACAATTAATTATAATGAATTAATTTGTGATCTGCCCATATAATCCAAGGCATGTAACAATGATTAATAATTAACATGAAAATATTATATTCTAGGAGAGAAGTACATATTAAATTGCTTTATAAATTATTCCAATTTAGTCTTTATCATACATTTCATTATGTTTTCTTATAACTTTTCACATAAGTATTGAACTATATTAAATCCATTAATTTACCAATTAAATTTTAGGGATTCATTTAACTAACCATAAAGTTATAGTCCAAAATTTAATGAAATATCAATACTTTCACTAGTTAAACCATGTCATAAATAGGATTCATAATATATGTGTGGATTTGAAAATTTAATTTACATATAACTTTCAACTTCATATAAATAACCACAATATGATGGATATCAAAAGTAAACATACCCAAAATATACCATCACCTAACTTATACAAGTTTATGATTATAAATAATCATACAAGTAACTTTAACATATTAACTTTATGTCTCATTTCCTTATGTTCTAGTAAGGAAATAATCAATCCATATTCAAGACATAATTGACATCTATGTTCAAACACTAATATGTGCATAATCAAATAACTAAGTAGTTTTTCAATCACTATGCCAATGCTTTATAAGAATAATAGAAAACATGATTACATAAAAACAAAAGATTGCATAGTATTCAAAACAATTTCTCAACTAATACCAAATAAGTGTTTAGCTACCAGCATAAGATAAATAGCACATTATTATATATCTCTACCAAAGTATTCATGAACAAATATAAATGTCTATGTTACATCACTTTGAATAAATAAAACTATGATGGACAACATGAAATTAATCTATAATAATTACATAACAACTTTATTTTATTTTTAGACAACTACCATAACTCTAAGTAAGAAGAAAATAATCTAATCACCACATGGAATCCAAAGAAGCTACTCCTACCTCATTAGTCACAATAAGCCCATCCATAAGTATCCCTAGATCACCCCAACCATTAGTTGGATACAGATCAAGGAAACATTGAATTGATAAAAGAAGGATTAAAAAACAATCGAGGTTGACAACATTCAAACAAATGACCACAAAAAGAAAAAAATACGTAAACCAACCCACCAAGATCCATTAACTTGGTACCTGATTATGACTAAAGCTCTCTTTTTGAGCTTCTCAATTTATGTGCCATATTCTATTTTAGAGTATGATATACCTCATAAATCTATTAACCTACATGTAAATCATCATATCCTAATTTAATATATGTCTATAGATTAAAATAAAACTCATAAAATGAAGATAACAAACTCAACCACTTAGGAATTAATAAAATAAAACTTATGTAAAGCTTTAAGTCAAGTTATTGACCAAATTTGACTTTACCAAACATAATAATAACTCAAAGGTTAATAGTACTGATTTAAAAAATGCGATGAATAAAATAATCAACAAATCAATGACCCCAAAATAAGTCAACGTAATCATAAAGAGATAATGATTCCAAATATCATTTCCAAAATATAATATAATTATTTCCAACATTATTTCATCTAGGTGAGATAATAATGATTGAATAATTCCACAAAAGTAAACAATCATACAAATAAAATAAAATAATAATAATAATAATAATTTATTTTCCAACAACCCTCGTAATTATTTCAAACCCTTGTGGAGACTCCCTAAGGTCCTTTCCCCATTTTTGGCCATGGTTCAAAATAACTGACAAGAATTTTCCTTTATTTTTTTTATAAATTGATTTATTAACCTTGATTATATCTAGTTAGGCTTTTAATAATATCAAAGCAAATCAGAAACCCTAGTTCACATATAACACAATTGAGCCATATAGCTTTAAAAAAATACAACTCAAACAATATAACCTAGCCATGCCTTATAAATAAATAAAAAATCATAATAAGGCCATAATGGCTTTTAAAATTAATCAAAATAACATAGCTAAACCATTTCCCCAAAATACAATACATAGTCAAGGCCAGAATGTCTTATTAAAATTGACAACCCGATGGATATTTTGACTTCACAAAAGTCATGCATAGTTAATAAAAAAACCAACTACATGTTTTACAATATATAACCTAAATAAACACACACATTCCATTGAGCCAATTCATAGCCTAAAATAGATCCTCAATGGCTTCAAACGAAAAATAACATAATGACTTACATAGTCATTTAAACTGGAAGAAATCCTCATGAATAATAGAAGTTTGATATTTAAAGAAAACTCATTATTCATAATAAAAATACTTAATGACTATATAGTCATCAATATACATAATAACCAACCAAAACAAATGATATAAAAGCTTAACCCAACCATGGTTGAGCTATTCTAGGCCATCACATGCCAAAGAAAACGTAATAAAAAACTAACTTCATGGTCTTATTGATGGTTTTACCCATAAAATATTAGAAAACTAATGAAAATATTTATAGCTAAAGCCCTTACATTTTTTCCATTAAACTACATTTATAGAACAACACAAAATTTAAAATACATCACTTAATTGGTTGATAGAACTCAACCATAATAGGTTTCTCTACTCTTCCATCCTCTAATCTCAAAATCATGTATTCATTTTCACAAACTAGTCAAATAATAAATACAAAAATAAACCCATATAACTCTCCACAACTCCTACATGGTTGTCAAGATTAATGCATCCAATTATATTTATAGTCCCCAAAAATCCTCATGTAGAACTACCTCACATTTCCTTTAGCCTCCATGACAATAATTTTGCTAGTGTTTCCCCAAGGTTCCAAACCCTCCAAAACTAAGTTCTAAAAGGAATGCAATAAAATCTGAAATCCAAACAATGCATCTTAACCCTCCTTCATGGTAATTAAACCCAATGCCATAAGCCCTAAGTTAGTAGATTTTTTTTTTAAAAAAAAAAAAACATCTAATACCATGGACCCCTTATGGGTTGGCCAACCTAATAAAAATTCCCCTAAGCCAACCATGTCTTAAAAAGACAAGAAAATCTAGCAAGCAAAGCATGTTCCTTTGGGTAGTGTTAAAACCTTGGTGATCAAGATCAAAACAAGCATAGTTTAAGATATATATAAATACATTATAAAACTATATAAGGTTATTATTAAAATTTTAATTCATATATTAAATATATATGATAATAAAATAGGACATTAAATATTAAACAAGAACTAAAAAAAGATGATGAATATCAAAACAACTATTGACATGATCAGTTACATGACCGATTAGACTATCAAAGTCAACAAATAAGGAGTCCAAAAACATTTAACACAAAAACTATGGAAAATGATAAAATCAATAAAAATACAATAGTAATCAAATACCTATGACTCAATAATTACAATAAATGAAACTATTTTGCATTAGATAAAAATATGTTTACATGAACATAAAAATGGACTCAAATCAATTATTAATTAAATTGATCATAAAATGATAACACACAATTGTTAACTAATAAAAACATTATTGGAATCATGATGAATGAGAGGGGGTGAACAATTTTCCTTATAAACTTTGATTTTCATTCTAATTGATCTTCTAGTCATTCATCAAGAAACATCATCATATGAGCAATATTAACTAACATAGTCAAGAGAATATACACATAGCAAGTATGAAGACATTATATATGTAGGAAACCCTCATGGGGAATACAAACCATATAACATATATTGGAAAACTATTCTCATAAATAAATGAATGGAATTAAGTTGAGAATCCACTCAAATTGGAGCATCAACCCTAGTATATCAAGAACCAACTTGACAGAGTCTTTAGTAAGCACCCACTTTCAAGGAAGCACTAACTCCCTTCGTGAATCAACACTAACTAATCCACCTCTTAACCAAGTACTCACTCAGCCAAGTATACTTATACCTTCCATATTTTTTAATTGAAATCTTCAATAGATGATGGTCCTCCTCTTTATCTCTTCACACACTTATATTCCTCTCAAACTAGCCTCTATCCTTATTTTCTCATAGCTATCCTCTTGACTTGACTAAGTCATATGGCCTTGATATTCATATTAAAACATTATATTATATATTAATGACACTCCTATTATTTTCCACATGACCTCCTCCTACTACTCTTTGTGCTCTTTTATTTGTTTGCATACTTAACACTTACTACAAATTAGGCCTATTAGGAATTGTTCTTATACAAGTAACTTGCTCTTACACACCTTGGTTAGACATGTGCATTTAAAAACTTTAATTATTATTTTAATATGTAATATAACATTTAAAATATTAACCAAACATTTCAATATGTTTTTCACAACATAGAGGACCAAATTCTCTTTTAGGCCTTCAGGAGACCTAATTCAATTAGGCCACTATTGGAGAATATTACACTTTATGTTTCTTAAAATACTTACAAAATATACATATAGTATGAAAAAAAATAATAAACTAAAAAATACCTTATCTAACTTCACTTTAGGTCTACAACACCTTTTATGTCCAATTACCACTTCAACTCTTCTCAAAACACTGTTCACAATAGGCATGTGTAAACAAAGAAAAAATATCTTGAAAAATTGAAGCATAAACACCATTTTGTCAAAAAACCATGGAAAAAATCATATATATATAATATATATGACCTATATATAATCACCATATTATTTATACTTCACAACTTAGGGCTCAAGTACTTAAACCTTTCTCTGCTAGTATCCCATTCAAAACTGCCAACTGGCCATAAAACATAGTCAAGGAAAATTTGAAGTTATGTCACCTAAAATAACATAATATAGGTATTATAATGAATTAAAATGATATTAAATAATCATAAAATCAAACTTAAATAAAAATATCATCATAATCAATGATAACTATTGGTTTTACAGACCAATCTGTTTACCTTCTCTCTCTCAGACCTCACTCAGCCAAAAAAAACCATTTTGGATTTAAGATTTAAACCTATTAAATTAATTTAAAAACATTTTAAAGATAATTTATAGGTCATAAATTTCCAAATAATCATCACCATATTCATTAGACACTTTAATTTAGAAGATAAGGCTTCAAACTTGTCATTGTACCTTGTTCACTTAAAACTGCTAGTTTTCTTCAAGGACCAATCATGGTGAATTTGAATTATAAAACATATTTAGACACATTTAAAGAAACATAATTCATGAATATTATTATTATATATCTTAAAAACATCTCCAAACACCAAAAACCTAAGTTTTAATGGAAAATGTTAGACATATAGATCAATCTCTAGACCTCTCTCCTGATAGGCACATTAGAGCCAGATAAGTCAACTTTTGAGAAAAATTTTGGCATATAAAATGATTTTAAAATATTATATATAACATAAAAAATTATTAAAATTATTTAAAATTTTATTCATTCACTTGTATTTATCCCTAATACATGATATCACATCCTTAATCACCTTCTCACTTCTACCTAGGTTTCATACTATTTGTACCATTAGGCCTTTTAGTAATAAGTCAAAATATATGACTAGTTAAAAAAAAATAAGGGATATAACATGATTATAAACCAAAATGGATATAAAATAAAATTCTCAATATTTATCTTCCATCCATTAAGTAACTTTGACTTGGTCAACTCTAACTGCTACAATAAATCTCTTAGAAACAAGTATTTTCTTTTAGGGTTTACTCATTCACTTGACAAAAAAAACACACTTGGAGGTTCTTGGGAGAGTTTAATACAACCTCCAATCACTTAAATATATTTTTCAATCCATTATAATCACTTTAGAACAAGATCATTCATATCCAGTCATTATTAGGGCTCTTTGAGGGTTTAAACCATCTTATAGTCTTAACAATCATTCATAAAGGTTAGCCCCTGATTTAAAAAACCAATGATTATAAATTTTATCTAGGTAGCTTCCCCATATTCCATGAATATATTATGTTATCATGTATAGGTTACACATGCAAATGAACACTTGAAAGTTCTTCTCGGGTTGAGAACCCTCCATTATGTGCACTCGAGAGACCTTAAAGCACTTTTAATGACTTAATATTTAAAATTTGACCTAAAGCGTGGTAAACATATATTTTTAAAAACATTAAATACCTATTAAAATTATCATTTTTCCATGATTATCTTTAAATATGAAATTCATACCTCATTTATCCACCATCTCTCTCTTTGCTTGCTTGGACCCTGACCTCACTTATCTTTAAACCACTGTCAAAGATATCAACACCTAATATACATTTCATAAAACCTCTTACCATGATAAAAAAATATTTACATCCTTAATTTTCCTTGACAACACCTCATGACACATTATTAGGTTAGCCAGGGTTTAGAACTAGTCTAGTTGAAGACTTGGGCTATAGATCCTACCACTATAGGTTCACCTTGAGACTCTCTTGAGTGATCCAATACCTCATATTCATGTTTCATAAACCCTATATATAATATTACTACCATTTAAATCCATTTCACCAAGTTACCATGCTCAACCCTTCTCACTAGGACTTTGTATACCATGACTAGTCTTAAGTTACTCAAGCACTTGACATTCATGCCTATTTTCATGCTCTCAACACCTCAATGTCATGCTCAACATCTCATTATCATGTCATATAACATATTAAAATTATAAACCACTACCATATATCTTCTCACCTATTTGATACCACTCATCTCACCAAGGAACTAAGCCATGCCTTCACACAAGGTCTCTTCATGCTATTGCTAGGTTATAACAAGACTCCTTAAGCTCTTGATTATTGAAAACTCACTTTGAAACAATTATGATGGTAATTATACTTTAATTTTATGATCACATAACTCCAACCAACCTCTCACCATCTTGTTATCAATACCTTCCTACAAGGTCTAGACAAGGATTTACATGACACCCTGATGCCTTGACCTATTCCTTACACATCATGACCTTAACACAACATAAACCATGAAAATATAATATAGTTATACATATACTTTTCTCTCTCATGATATTCACTACATAGCTTCAATGCTCATAATATTGTCATAACATATACTACCAACTAGCCTTGCTCATCTAGACATAATGTTCATCTAGACATCAATGATATCAGATTGACATCAATGAGAAAACTATGTCAACAAAATCCCCTTTTTTGATTGTTGTAAAAACATTATAAAATATTATCACTGATGATTTACATCTTCACCACACTTTTCAACCTTCCTTCTTGAACTTTATCCCCCTTTGACATTAATTACAAAGGGTCTTCCACAAACTTCCATATGGAACCACACCTTGAAACATAGGTTATGAAACATCACAGGAACATGTTCCCCCTTAGATCAATCATAGTTTTTAAATTAACTCTAATCACAAGACCATACATCTTGTCCTTGAAATGATTGATATGACTCAAACTCACTAGGTTATCCCCTTTGTTCTTATCTAACAAAGATCTTCAAATGGGATTAGGTATACAAAACTACATACCTTCCTTTATTCACCTTGATTAGATAGAGATGAATGATATCCAAATTTATTTTTTTGTTCAATTTTCATAAACATATATCTTGTCTTCATGATTCTGCATACCTTCTTTGTACTACACACATGCTCTTGAAGATTATGAATTATTTGATTATCTCCTTTTGAGATAATGTTATTTTTCAAATACTTTAGATGATATAAATTATGATAACCATTCATATAAATTTTCCCAAATATATCATTATCCATTAATACACTATAAAAATAATATTTTATGATATTATTTGAACTCCATAAGCCTTTTTTGTTCTACCTATATCATGACAACCCTTCTTGCTTTAGTTCACTGTCTGTCAAACTTTTATCTTGCTTGATCACCTTCTCCTCACACAACCAGGACATACTAAGAATATAGACATATGATACATGAACCAAAGGTCATATTTAGATTTTTGGAGCAGCATACTCAATTATTATTAGCATAAAACATTTATAAAATCAACATTTATCTACTATGTTAATTAGGTCTGTTTGCACTCAATGATATTCTTCGAAGGGAAAAATTTAGTCCTCAATGCTAGAGCAAAGATCACTCATGTTTTATCCATATAAAATCTCAAGTTTTATTATTGAATTAGTATATCTCCTTAATTTTTCTCAAGCCACCATGAAATAGACATCATCATGACATCTTCCTTGCATCAATCTATCAACTAGGTCTATATTTACCTACTTTACTATGATAAACCTCTATCATAACTTGTCTTCTTCATGATATTCAAGTTGAGATAATACAACATGTGACTTAGTAATCTATGAACTTAAGTTCAAATTTATTCACATATATCACTCAAATTTATCACACAAATATCTCATGAAACATCTCATAAATCATGCCCCCCCTCCCTTTGTCTTAATAACTTACTCACCATATCAACCAACAATACACATAGACCATCACCAACATAGATTAACCACCATGCTACTAATACCAATTTTTTTCATAGATAAAAAAAACTTACCTCTCAATATGCCAAAAGACTACACTTTAATCTTAGACTCAACAAACTTCAACATGTATTCATACCTATACAACACCTATCAAAGCTCAACAAGTATCAACCATACTTACTGATGAGTGTCTCTATGAATCCTAATGAAGTCACCCCTTCCATAGGGTACTATAACAATTAAAATTTAGGAGATTCCCAAATATACATAATCTCACAAGATTTAAAATTCTTCAATTTCCTTATAGAATTGACTATCAGAATAGGTTTGACCTTTGATTAGTATTCTTTATAATCCTTCTAAGCTAGCAAATAATACTCTTGACATTCTTTCAAATATGACTTATGTTCTAAAGTAGTAAATAACCCACCTTGGTTTATAAGTTCATCATGACTTACCTTGTAATCCTTCTTATTTTAAATTGACTCTTTCAATACCATCATTTTTTGATATAGCATCATTACTATCATGATAAATAATGTTATCACAATCTAACCTTGTGTGTCTTAAGATCACCTTTAGGCTGTTAGGCCTATCTCAAAGGACCAGGCATTGATACCAATTGTTGGAAGCAAGATGACTAAGAGGGAAGGGGTTGAATCAGTTTACTTATAAAATATTCCTTTCATTCTAATTTATATTCTAATCATTTATCAATAAAATCATTATATGAGCAATATTAACTAAAATAGTAAAGAGCATATATACATACAAAGTATGAGGACATCATCTATGTGGGAAAACCTCATGGGGAATAAAACCCACACAACATAAAATATACCACTAGTAATATAAATAAATGAATCAAATTTATTTTAACACCCACTCAACTTGGATCACCAACCCTATTCTATCAAGCACTAAGTTGATAGAGTCTTTAGCAAGCACCCACTTACAAAGAAGACCAAATCCCTTAATGACTCATCACCAACTAAGAAACATATTGACAAATAAATCACTTATCCAAGTATAATTATACCTTACATATTTTTATTTTTTAAATATTCAATAGATTTTGGTCCTCTTCTTTATCTCTTCACACACATCTATTCCTCCCAAACTAGCCTCTAACCTTCTTTACTCATGGCTATAATCTTGACTTGATTAGGTCATATGAGATCAATCCTCATATTAATTTTTTTTATATTAATTACACCAATATTATGGTACAAATTACAACCTCCTTATCCTCTTTGTGCTCTTTTATTCATTCACACACTTCACACTTGTTCATTACAAATTAGGCCTTTTAAGCCTTGTTCTTACACAAGTTACTTGATCTTACACACCTTGGTTATCCATATATATTTGAAAAATTAAATTTATATTTAATATTTCATATAACACATTTAAAATATTAAAAAAACATTTAAATATTTTTGTCACATCATATAGGACCAAATTCTCTTTTAGGCCTTAAGGAGGCCTAATTCAATTACACCACTATTAGAGCACATTACACTTTGTCTTTCTTAAAACACTTCCAAACTATAAATATAGTAGTAAAACATAATATTAAACTAAAATAAACCTTATTAAATTTAATTTTAGTTCCATAACACATTTTAGGTCCAACCACCACTTGAACACCTTCTCAAAATACTATTCACAATAAGCCTATGTAAACACTACAAATTTGTCTTGAAAATTTGAAGAATAAAACCCATTTTTTACAAAAACATGGAAAAAAATAATATATATTAACTAATTTTCATCACCATATTATTTATACTTCACAATGTATGGATAAATTACTTAAACCCTTCTCTGCTAATATCCCACTTAGAACTGCCAACTGGCCTCAAAACACAATCAAGGAAAACTTAAACTTATGTCACCTAAAATAACATAATAAAGGTATTATAATTAATTAAAATTATAATAAAAAACCCCTATATAAACCTTAAATAAAAATCTTATAATCATTAATGGTAACTATTGGTCTTCTAGACTAATATATTGACCTTCTCTCTCTTAGACCTTACTCAGCAAGACAAGCCCTTTTGGATTTAATGTTTCAACCTATTAAACTAATTCTAAAACATTATAAAAATAATTTATAGGTCATATATGTACCAATTAATATAAAAATATTAATTAGAATATTAAATTAAAAATATAAGGCTTCAAACTAATCATTGTACCTTGTTCACTCAGAACTACAAGTTTTCTTCAAGGACCAATCATGGTGAATTTGAATTCTAACACCTATGTAGACACATTAAATACTAATTATTAATTAATATTATTATTAAATTAATTAATAACATATAAAAACATAGAAACACTAATTTATAATGGAAAATGTTATACATATAGACCAATCTCTTGACCTCTCTCCTCACAGGCGCATCAGAATGAGATAAGTCAACTTTTGAGCAACATTTTGTCATATACAATGATAAAAAAATATTATATCCAACATAAAAATTTATTATAGGTATTGAAAAATGTATTCATGTACTTTGATTCATACCTAACATATTATATCACATCCTTAATCACCTTCTCACTTCTGCCTAGGTTTCTCACTATTTGCACCATTAGGCCTTTTAGCAATAGGTCAATTTATGTGATTAGTTTATCACCCATGAGGTATAAAACCTAATAATAAACTACCATGGATATAAAATAAAATAAAAAATGTTTTTCCTCCATCAATTTAGAAACTTTGACTTGGTCAACTTTGACTGCTATAATAAATCTCCAAGAAATAAGGCTTTTCCTATAGGGTCCACTCACTCACTTAACAAAAAAATCACACATGTAGGAGTCTTGGAGAGTTTAATACAACCTAAAATAAATTAAATATCTATTTTAATCCATTATTATCACTTTATAACAAGATCATTCATATCAGATCATTATTAGGGTTCTTTGAGGGTTTAAACCATCTTATAGTCTTAACAATCATTCATAAATCTTAACCCATAGTTCTAAAAACCAATTCCTAAAAAATTTATATAGGAACCTTCCCCATATAAAATTAATATATTATGTTTTCATGAAAATTTTACACATGATAATGAACACTTGAAAGCTCTTCTTAGGTTGATAACCCTCTATTCTATGCACTAGAGAGATCTTAAAGTACTTTTTCTTACCTTAACCTTAAAATTTTGACCTAAAAATTTGTCAAAATATTTAAAACAACATTAAATACCTATTAAAATTCTCATTTCTCCATTATTATCTTTAAATCTAAAACTCATACCTCATTTAGCTACCATCTCTCTCTTTGTTAGCTTGGGCCTTAACCTTCAAACCACATTAGGTATTGAAACTGAACTTGAAACAACTATCAAAGATATAAAAACATAATATATATGTCATAAAACCTATTACCATGCTCAAAAAATTATTTACATCCTTCATTGTCCTTGACAACACCTCATGACACCTTATTAGGTCAAGTAGGGTCTAGAACTAGTCTAGTTGTAGACTTGGGTTGTAGATCCTACCCCTATAGATTCACCTTGAGACTCTCCTGAGTGATATAATTCCTCATATTCATGATAAAAAAACATTATAAAACATTTTATGCCTTATTTCATCCATTTCACCATGTTACCATGACCAAACCTTCTCACTAGGACTTTTCATACCATGACTAGTCTTAGGTTACTCAAGCACTTGACCTTCATGGGGATTTTTACATGTTTTAAACACATCACTATCATGCTCAAAATATAAATATAATGACATATAACATATTAAAATTATCAACCACTACCATATATATTCTCACCTATTTGAGACCACTCATCTCATTAAGTAACTAAGCCATACCTTCACATAAGGTCTCTTCATGTTATTACTAGGTCATGACAAGACTCCTTAAGCTCTTGATGCTTGAAAACTGACCTTGAAACACTTTTAAAGGTAAATATACTTTACTTATATGATAAAAATAATTTAAGTAACCTCTCACCAGCTTGTGCTCATTCACTTCATCAAGCTTTACTACACATATCTTCTCATAAGGTCTAGACAAGGATTTACATGGCACCTTGATGCCTTGACTTGTTCCTTCCACATCATGACCTTAACACAACATCAACCAAGAAGATATAACATACTTTTACATTTACCTTTCTCTCTCATGACAATCACTACATATCCTCAATGCTCATAATCTTTTCATAACCTATACTTCTAACTGGCCTTGTTCTTCTAGACATCATGCTCATCTAGACATAAATGACATCAATGAAAAAATTATGTAAACAAACATAATGACTAAATTATTAATACTAAAATGATAAAATTTACGTTTAAAATTCACTAATTTTTTTTCCATTTATTCATCCATGTTTCCCTACTACTCAGGTCCAAACACAACCTAACACAAGTACCTATCCCTATAGTCAACAAATATAATATTAGCAGCATCTAGACATCTAAGTATAACAAATTCAATAAAAAAAAATTAAATATGACACCAGTGAAATGAATAAGGAACCAGTACACATTAAGCAATAATATCAAATGTTATAATGAAATATAATCCATAATTGTCTCAATAATTGTAATGAAAACGTATCAATATAGATCAATAAACTATAATACCAAAGCATAACAAAAATATGTCTCAAATAGTTCATAGC
>JARHVA010009661.1:202500-283652 GCA_037957365.1 Torreya grandis
TTACCACAATGAATCTTGAGAAATTTTGTCCACAATTTCTTAGTCTATTAAGCTTTGATGGTTTTACTAGTAAATTTATGGTGGATATGGTTATTGAAAACTATTACATTTTTCATTGTAATAAAATGATACATGGGGGAAAAAGTAATTAATAAATCCATTATGTTTCACCATGACCATATATATTCTATTTGGAAGTTACATACTTTAATGCAGTATTAATAACTCATTTTGTAACAAGAGAGTTTTTCTAGTTTAGGGATGCATATAGTTTAGTGTGAATTAGAAAATCAAGATCTCTCTATTATGTAAAGATGAGGTAAATTAGAATTTATCACTCAATAAGTAAGATGCATATTCAAATGTTTTTTGTTTTTCCTTGTATTCATTATAAAATGTGCATGAGAAATAATTTATTGATTTGTGTTGTTGTTATGTATTTTGGCATTATGGTTTGAGTTATGGCACTAGGTTGTGTCAAGGATGATGTTTGCATTTGAAACTTTCTTGGGTTTAATATTTTATTCAAACCATTATTTTTGAAGTGAAAAATAAGTGTAATTAAATGGATTGTTAGTTTGAATGCTGAAAATAACACTTGGAGTGTGTTTTTAGTTTGGTCTTTTGTGTTGGTTTTCTTGTTGGGTTGTTGTGTGTTTTAGAAAATCAGAAATATCAACCACTACCTTGTGATCATTCTCCACCATGATAGTGGTTTTGGGTGGTTTAATCCACATATGGAGGGATAATTGGATTATTTTGATGTGTATTGTACTTATCTATGAGCTATATGTACACTTGAACATGTTTTAGAAAGCTTGAATGGATTTGAATTAGTGATGTAATGACTCTTGATTCAAGCTTGTGTTTAAAGTTTAGATGTTTTTAAAGTTATATTAGTATTATTTGTATTATTTATTTTACATTTATCTAAATTATTTATAATACTTATTCACAACATTATGTGTATTTTTTCCGTTTTAACATAATCACTTAGTTATACAAAAAATTTAAATGGAAAGAATGGAAATTCATGGCTCTTAATTGGTTAGGATATTTGACTATGTAATTATAAATCATTGTGAAATATTTTAATAATATATTAGTGGAGGAAGAGATTTTTTCAATGTACTTGTCTACTTTTATAAACTATATTATTAACCTTAGTGTTAATGGATTTTATTTATTCTATTCGAATCAATATTTGGATATGCATTTAGTCACAACAATTGACTATCAATAATTTGAAATTCTTTTATTTGTATATGGATTAAGGTGAGACTGAATGTAATTTTTATATTATTTTTTCCTATTGATTTAAATTGATTCTTGTAATCAATATGAAAGGTAATTGTGATTTTTTGAATTTCATTTGACATTGAGAGATTTACCTTATGCAAATGGTATTCAATTATTGATATTATTAAGTAGTAGCTTTGGTTGTTTAGAGATCTAGGTTGTGTATAAGAATCATTTATTATTTGTGTCGATTATTTATTTATTTTCAATTAAAAACTAGATTTTGTTTTATTTAAATTTAATGGTGTTCTTAATCATCATCATTTAAAATTGGATGATATTTGTGTAGGTTTGAATGGGGTGTCTAGTTTAAATATCTCTTGAATATGCATTAAAATAATTGTAACTATTATTTGATTAAGTAATTTTAAATGATGTAGTTTTTCTATTAAGGATTGAATAAACTTTTACTATAGGAAAATGTTTCTCTTAATCATCTATTTGTGATTTGATCACTCATTTGTACTACTAATGTAATAGTATTTTTATTCATTAGGTTATGATTATGAATAAAACTATGTAGCTTAATTCAATTTGAAGCATGGTTATTTTTTTAATAAATACTAGTATCTATTATTTATTTCAATCACTAATAAGTATTTTTGGAATTTTGAATAGGTTGGAAGTTTTATGCTAACTTAGTTATAGATAATAATGTGTTTACTATAGGTCTAATTCATGTGATTCATTTCAAATATTTTAATATTAAGTAATGGAAATGAATAATTGTTTTTATGCATACATATCATTGTTTTATTAATAAGCTTTAGGACATTATCTGAATTATAAGTAGTTGAGGTAAATTTACTAAGCCTTAAAGGCTTTATGGGTGATTATTAATCATTTAACTATGTTTAGGATAATCTAGGTTTTGTAATGTGTAATATATTATTATTCATCTTGAAAAGGGTTGTGTAAGGTATTGTGATGTTTTAGTAATTTTTTTAGAATTTATAATACACGTCGGTTGATTCAGTAATTGACTAAAACCATATTATTCTTTAAATAGACTATTAGAATATTAAATCATCAATTTAATTGTTTTTAAAATTTCATTATAAACATTATTATTAGTGTTAAACATGAATGCAACTTATAACATAGAACTAAAACATGTTCTTAAGTTATTAAATAATACCTTTTCAATATTTGATGTTAATGTATTTGAATTTATTTGGGTTTCACTCATATTTTACCCTTGATTATATATTTTTGTACAATGCTAACAATGTTGTTTCAAACTTCTCTAAGCTATGCACTGGTGAAATTTAATATTTTTTCCAAACAATGGATTAATAAATATGGTTTTTGATTTTATCTATTATATTCTATTCATTGAATAATGTCATAATTTATGGGTAGATGGAAATCTTTACGTTCAAATTTTAAATTTCATTTAGCTATTTAAAGTTAATGCTAAGTAATCAGGGACCATTGCACAAGAGGTGTATCAATTATAAAATCTCACATATAAAGAGAGTCAACAACTCAATTCTTAATGATAATTTTTATTTCAAATTATTAGATTATTAAGTTTTGAATATTTCTCACTTAGCAGTTGAGAAAGGGTAATTATTAGAGGCAAAATATAATGTTGTCCTAAATAGAATTTATCTAATCAGGATGCTTATATGGATGAATGAACATTTTTTTTCTTAAGTTGTTTTAATAGGTTGTAATTGTTATAATGGAATATTCGATACCTAATAAATGAGGCTATGACCCTAATATCAAAGTGTTAATGTTTCAATGGGTTAGCAATGTATGTATCTAAGTTAATTGGTATGATAATAAGAACTATTGGGATAAAACTTTGATTGGATAATGAGTTTTAATTTATTATGTTATTAATAAATAATTAATAAACTAATTCATATTAATCAAACTTAGGATTAAATTATGACTTAATTATATATTCCTTTGTTAATAAAAGTTTTTGAATTATGTCTATCAATAGTTTGCCTCAAAATAAAGTAATGTATTAAATTAGCATGAATGAGGTGAATTAATACTTGTGATGTTTTTGAATGAATATTAATAAAATATTTTTAATTGAGATTTTAATAATCCTTGCATGTATATTTTGTAGTCATACTTGGTATGTTGGCTTATATATTTTTGAAGAAAAGCATAATCATTTATGTATAGATTAGTTTTATATAGCAATTAAATTTATTAAGGAAAGACTTTTAAGTTGTAAATTCCTTTAACTTTATTAACTTGAAATATATTCTTATACAAAATGAATGTTTGTTCAAGGTTGAGCCTTGAAAAGTTGGTTTTATGAGGAAAAGTTGACTTGTGAGAATATTCAATTCAAAATTTATAAAGGTATGAAATTAAACCTATACATCCTAACATTAATATAATTCAAAGGATGAACCAATTTAATACAATTCCCAATCATGAATACCTAATCTTAATGATGTTGACTTTCGAAAAAAATCCTTGATATCTAACTAAGATCAATTATGAATTGTGTATAACTACTAAGTCTTTCAGTACATTTAGTGTGGAAAAACACTATGTTTTACCTTTTTTTAATATTTATTTTTTGGTTTCATTACACCTTATTTCACTTAACACACCATAGTCCTTACCTTAAATATTAGAATTTGAAAACAATTAAATTCACTATGTGTTTCTTCATCTCTTAGATATTTACTTAAAATGAGTTAATTCTATTGGATCCTCTTATTTTGGAACTATTTTAATACCAAATAGCTAATTTAATATCTTTTTTACTTATATTTCATAATTAGAAAAACACACTTTCTACTTAGTCTCCTTCAATAGTCCACCCACAAACCATTATTTGGTATGATCCTCATGTAATCTAAGGATCATCTAATTCACTATATCATGGTAACAAGAATCATATTTATTCACATTTTTAATATTTATATGTATTTATTTTTTCATCTATAAGACATGTATTTTACTACTCAATGGATACTAAAATTTTCCAAGGAACATCACATTTAGATCCACATAACCATTTCAATTTTGATATGAATCAAACTTGTAATAAAATGTGAGGAAAATTTATTAAAACTTTGGTGAAAACTATTGAAAATTAATCATATATACCATTGTTCATTTTTCACATCATATGATTTTAATATTTTAGACATGTTCCTTAGTTACCCTTTGACACATTTAACTTACTAGTCAAAATATTATGTTTATCATGATTTTTTGTGGCAAAAAAGGTAGAAGTCAAGGTAGATGAATACTTAGGTTCCTTTGCTTCATCACCACTCTCTATATTTCTAATAATATCTATGTTATTTTCTCTCCCCCAACATTCCAATAAGACTATAGGGATATTATATTTTTCAAAAATTTCATATTTTGAATGGTAGTTCTTTGAATAGTAGCACAAATTATATCATTTTTAATGCATTATCTATCAATTCAGCCACACAATACTTTATGTGGGATTCAAAAATTAACCCTTTAATTTTTATTAAAATCCTAGATTTATCCACTTATTAATTTATTAGTGGGCCATAATATCATCCTACCATCATACTTGCTGAAATCCCTAGAATTTACTACCTTATCTCATCAAGTAAATGAGTCCAACCCCATCTTTCACTAGGGGTTTATTCTATTTCTCATCAAACATGAAAAAACTCTACAACTAAGGGAGGTTGCCTAGGGGGATCCTCTATAAGGGAGGAATCTTAGGGGGACTCATTGAAGGAGTACCCCACTTGAGGGTCATATCACCCATTCATGAGTACCCCTAGGCTAGCCTTTCTAAAACCCTTACTAATGACCTTCTTCTCAAGATCTTCATCCCTAAACCCAAGATGATCACCCTTGATGAAGTAAATTCCTAGGAGGCTACTCAAAAGGGTAATTATATTTTTTATAGGAGGTGAAAAAAAATAAGGAATAACTAGAAAAAATCAATATTGAGTTACATGAGGTAGGGCTGACCTTTGCCAATCTTATACAAGAGTGGAATGTCTTATATAGGTAAGATCAATCCACTATGAAGTCCTTCATCCAGTCTTCCTAATTTTATTAGAACCCTATCCAATAGTTTCCAAATATCATGGAACCCCCTCCCCCTACCTAGCCTCCATAAAGAAGACTCCCTTGCAGGTTCAAGACTAGAAGAGGCCATGTATGATTCTTTTAGGAGACACAATAAAAGGACCAGGTAATCTCATGAAGTAAAAGGTAATTAAGTTCAAGTCAGATATCTTTGAGAATATTCTTGAAGAGGAGGTGGAACCATTGGAGGGTCTCCCCTCTTGATCTTTCATGTTACTATTTTTTCCTTCTTTTGGTTTGTTATAGTTAGTTTTTATTTTTTGGTCAACCTTATATTGACCTATTGATACTTTTGTATAATAATTTTGAGGTTCTAGGATCCTTTTAAAGCCTATATATTTACTCTATCAAATAATTAAAAGATTAATGAGCACCCCTAATTTATTTTCCCTTTTTAAGATTTGTCAAAATCTTTTTTAGATATCTGACTTAGGAAACAAAACTCTTCTTGACTAATTATTTTTTTTGGGTCTACCTCACTTTTATAAATATAATATTATAGTGTTTTTATATAAACATGCATAAAAAATAATATTCTATTTATGATATACATTGCATTATGATAATATATTATCAAATATATAGATATTATAGAAAATATGAATTAATATATATCATGTAAGAATAATCTATAATAATGGAAAATTATAGGGTTTTCATTTATAAGAGAATTTTACATTGGTTTTTCAACCACTATAGGTTCTCAAAGTCACTACAATAGGTTTGTTACCATAGACACTATAATAAGTTAATGTAGTAAATATAATAAAAATCATAACAAAAATAAAAATAGAATTTATATCACTTTGGAACATGTATAACATATAGTAAAATCCTCCACATAATGGAAACTAAAAGAGGATTTATTGTAATAATAATAAAATAAACAAAATAAAAAATAATATTATTAAATATAAATTAAGTGATATTATTATAAAACTAATTATTTTTTTCGTAATCCTAATTTATAATTAACTTAGTGATTAACTCTAATTAAAATAAAATAAATAGAAAGATAACATATGTTGTAAATTAATTGGAACTAACAAAATGAAATCAAACTAATGTAATGTATGAAGAAAAACTAAATGAATAAGTAAGATATGGAAAAAATGAGAAAAAATAGTTTTTTAATCTATAATTTGAATATGTTTGACTAAAACATATTTTAAAGATAGGACCATACTAAGTTATACACATGTAACAAGATTGGGACTATAAATACTCAGGGCTAAAACTAAACATAAGGGGAAATGATCAATTACCGCTATTGACCTATATTAATTTATTTTTTCCTCTACTTAAAATTATAGAAAATTTTATTTCATGTTCTTAAAACATTCCCATGTGTGGTAATTTATCCTTTGGATGCGCATGGATGACTTGTAAATGACCTATTCAAACTTGAGACATTAATAGGGCTCAAAATAACTAAAATTTTACAATGGTAAAGGGGGAGTGTAGTGGGTTGAGATGAACCCAATAACACTTATGATTATTTATCACTGTGTATGCATCCAATACTATGAATATTGAAATTAAACCCATGTATTTATCCCACTTAGAGTGGTTTCTAGGATTGTGTTTGTTTGGATACATGTATACATCTAGAGATGGCTTGAATACTTGATAATGATTTTATTTGAATTAGATAAAATATGAAATTTAATTGGAAAATGGATACTTAAAATGAATGGAATTGAATTTTATATTTATATGAGAAATTTGATCAATTCACAATATTGAAAGTATGCCTCAACAGTGAAATTTTTAAGAGATTGAAAATGTTTCTTAGATGTGCCTTTATGGAAGTCCAAAAGGTGAAAACATCACACTACTTATCCTAAAAATATGGACCAAACTATAAGTGAGGGTCTAAAATTGAAACCTAATTATTTCTAAGGTGAAGTATAGGATCTACCCATATGGGTTAAGACTAACCTCCATTATTGACCCATATTGGTCAATTTAACCCTAAAGGGTAAAATTTAAATTTAAATATATGGGGTGTTTGTACATATGATTAGAATCGGTTTTAGCTATTGAGAATATTTGTGTATGTGTAAGATATTAATAATAAAAGATAAGTCTATATAGGTTCTTAAGATAGAGTGACATGGTGAAATATATCCATATTAAGTGATATATTCAATTAAATTATACATGGGCCAAAACTGACATTATCAATGATCATGACCAAATTTGAGAGATACATCTCCCCCCATTAGTCTAAGATTGAAATTACTAGAGTAAACATAAATTTATAATTGACTGTATACAACACATGTTTCCTTTGAGTGGACATTCCATTTTTATAGGACACTTTATATTAACAAACCTTGTAATAGTTTATGAAGTACAGATTTTGTTCCTTTGTAATTTGAAAAAGATTTAAATCTTAAAATTAGAAAATTGAAAAGAGAACAGTGGTAGAATACACATGTATGTGTGATGAAAATTTTACTTTTGTACCTTTACTTTACTATTATTCATAATTTAAGTATTGGATAACTTAAGCCTCCCATAAATCACTTGGATAAATTGGTTCCTTAAGTTAATCAATGGAAAATTATGAGTTCTCAATCCCTAATTTGGATTACACATAAAAAGAAAATAAAACCCATTGATGGATTTGGAAATCTCAAATTTCACTATTGATTTTTATAAACCCAAGATGGAAATAGGTTGGAATCCATAATGGATTGAAAGGTTCTAATTTTGGATGGAATTAAATGTGTAAGTTATTCAATATATATTTTAATTGATTCAACCATTTCAAATGGCTTTTAGATTCAATTGTCACCTAGTTCCTTAGTTCCTATATGCATGATTAAAAAATGGATAAATCCATGGTTATACCATAATTATAGATAAAAATAATATTGAAAGCATGGAATTAATATATATCATGTTCCCATGTGATAAATTCAAAATATATGACTTTATGTAGGTGTAAATTTGAAAATTATGATTGAATCTTGTACACTAACATGTATCATTCTCCCAAAATGTATGAATTTGTATTATGTTCATGTAATGTGAGCACATAAATATGACATATACCACAAAATCTATACCAATAATTCAAATTTTAAACCTTTTTTTTAATTCTTTGAAACTACATTCTATACCCAAGAATTAAAAAAATATCATAGAGACTTATTATATGTATGAAATAACATTAAAATACCTTACTTTTGAGGTAAGGGATGTATCCTAAGATTTAGTCATATTAAAGGTAAATTTAACTAGATCATTCATATCAATATGTAATCATTAAATAATATTACATTTGTTAAAATGTATATCAAAAAATTAAGATATGTATCACTCAAAACATGTATGTAGTAAATGAGGAAAGGCCTAAAGTGTCAATTCTAGATAAATATATCAAAGAAGCCCATAGTATTAGTTTTAATAGAAGTGTATATAATAGCTAGTGCATGATATGTATCATGGAACTAATCAAACTTAACAAGATAAAAAATCACATAAACACAACATGTGTAATGTTAAATAGTAAGGCCAAGGGACACATGCAATGTACATGTTCAAATTTCACATAAGAAAATGTTACGCACAAGAAGGCCAAGAGCCACACATAATGGACATTAATAATTTTTAAAATTAGGTACATATTGAAAGTTTTCAAAAAACATATATGAGCTACTGTGAATGCGAGTACATGATATGAGCTAAGTTAGATGTGACTCTAAGAAATCAGGTGAGACTAAGAAAGTGAAAAAAGAGAAACACTGAACTTAACATTTACAAAACTTTATTTATGAGTTTTTTAGTGATGTTTTGAGTCATTATTATGATTTACTTTGTTTGATATGTGTTTGTCTTTAACTGGATTTGAATGCATATTGGAATGTTATTTGAGTTATTTTTGACTAATTTTTGTTCATTTTTATATTCAATTTTTATTTTGACTTTTATTGTAATATGACACTTGTGAGCATTACTTTTAATGACATTAGTCCTATATAATTATGTTATTGTCTTTGTCTAGTTTTATCATGGTTTAGTTAACCTATTAAGAAGACTTGTATTGATGACAATTATAACTATTGGGTTATATTTTGGTTTGATTGGTTTTCAAATTAATGACTTGTTTATAGTTTGTTGAGGTCATTAAGAAGAATATTTATTAAACTCTTGGAAGGAATTAAATCATATTGATTTTTTATTAGGTAATTGGTTTAATTATCATTGTCTTTTTGGAATATTATTGGCATTCATTATTATTTATACCAAGTCTTAGATTGGATTTACTAAGTAAATGGGGGACACAACCCACCATCGACATAGCTATTTATGTAAGAATGTGTTTTGTTGGTAACCCTAGGGTTTTTAATTTTTCTTTTGAATCATTTTGGGTGGACATATAAATGCTTATGGAGGTTCAAATATGTAATATGAACCACCATGATTGTGTTTGTTTTTTAATGAGGGGTTCATAATATTTTTGAGTTAGACTAAATTGCCATCATTTTATTAATTCTCATCATTATAAATTTTGTTTTGATAAAAAATCCTTTGGATCAAATTTTAAATGAAATAGTTTGACTAGGTTTACCTTATCATTAAGGTTTTGAATTGAGCATAGTTTTATTTTTAAAATAATTTCATCTTTGGGCTGATTCAGTTTTTCATTGCATGCATAGATTTGACTTGGATTGGAAGGATTAGTTTTATGTTTTGAAAGATGTCATGATTTTTATACTATTTAATTTCTCATAAGTTAATGATTAAGTAATGTTGTTATAATCATTACCAGTTTTGATAATGTCATTTAAATCTTTCTTCATGACCATTAAAGTCTCATCTGGTCAACAATGACTTGGAGCTTTATGTTATTTGATGTTGTCAGTTTGAGTTATATAATTGATACTAATTGTACTCCTTGGATGCATGCATTACCTTATATGAAGACTTGGATTATGTTTTGGCATATTGTTAAACTATTGTAAGTTTGATTGAACTTTTTGTTGAGGGTTTTTGACATTGTTTTGATCATGTTTTTTAGTATGAGACTTGAAGACAATGCATGTCATTTAAGTTTATTTGTTTATATCAAAATATTTGAATTATATTTTGTATATTTAAAGTAATTAATATTAATACAATTGTATTTATTTTGAGTGTTGGACCCTAATAAAGAATTTGGAGTTATGGTTGGAATGCCATGGATTTCACTCTTAATCTTGAAATCTTAAAATCTCTAATTATGAGTTGCAATAGTTGGAATAACTACAAAGGTCATAGTATTATTAACCAATAATGTAAACAATATTATTTGAATGTTTTCATCAAGTGGTTTATGTTAGGCCAAGCTTAGTAGTCATTATATATCTTATTTGCTTATCTTGACTATCTTGAATCACATCCAAATGATATATGGGGTGATCTAGGGCCACATATGGTTAGGATAATTAGGATCAGAGAGGTGGGTGGTCTTTGCTTCTTTGGAATTGCATTCAAAAGATTGCTTAATTTTACTTCTCTTAGATTTGAATTATTTTTAGTATTGATTGTAAAGTGAACAAGATCAATTGTAAAATTAATTTATTGAGTATTTTATAATTAACTTCATTAGTTATATTGATATTTTTCAATTCTGGAATTCAAGTTGACTTATAATTACAATTAAAGTTTTATTTTTTAGAGATCAAAAAAATAGTGATGTTATCATTTACATATATGTATTTATGGAACTTCATTTTGGAATTTAGATAATGTGATCATATAGTTTCATGAGTTAAATTTTTACATTCATTAGTTTCATATTATTGAGTTGAGTGCTTTGTTGTAGGCATACTCATATTTGAAACTCAAATTTTTATATATAAATCAACAATGATGACACATCTATTTGCATAGTTGCAATAAGATAATTTAGTTATATTTTATTATGAATAAGTGTTCATGAATATTTTTAAAATTCATATTAATATGAAATAATATTAGTCTTCTTATCTCATGTTGAAGTCATTTAGCTAGTTGGTTATCTAAATAGATATTTGGATGCTTATGAATTAAGTTGATAAGATTAAATTGAGAGAAAATATTTGAATTTTTTGTTTATTAACTTAATGATTACACTACTATATCAAGTCAAGTTGAGTTAATTTTTATACATATATCATTGGGATATGTCTTTATTGGACTACAAAAAAAATAAGACTTACCTTAATCTATTAAAGGATGGAGTTGTTAATATGGACTCTTTGTTAACAATTGTTTTACATAACAAGTTATTAAAGCCTAGTATCTTCTTAAGGATTAGTAAGAATGCAATATTTTTAAAAGGAATCAATAATATCACTACTTAAAGTCATAGGACTATTATGACAACATTTTATAATCAATTAGAAATGTTTGGTTGAATAATTGTAAGATAAGATATAATTAATTATGTTCAAATCTCATTCATGTCTTAAAGCTAATAAAAATAAGATAAATTAAGATCGTAAATAGATAAGTAAGTCAAGTTTTTAAATTCCACCGATTATTTTAACTAATGAAGGATGTGTTTTAGGAAAATATACTCCTTAGTTTGAAATGACTTATGGAGTAATAAAATGTTTTCATATTTCATTATAATGACAAGGGATTGTTAAAAGTCAATAAATTGAGTTTTAATCACTAAGCTTCAAATTGGTAAATATTCCTTGGAAGATAAGAAAGATAAATTTTCCAAGCCTTAAGGCATTGTCATTGATAATTACTGAAACTCGTATCCAAAAGGACATTGATTTTATATAAAGTTTAATTCACTTAACTTAAGTAAATAAGGTTAAGTGGTAGACCTAATATAGGTACATAGAGTTCTTTGAAACTCATAAGGGAATTGAACCACATTGTTTTAAATATGTTTAAATAACCTAGATAAGAGGGACTGAACTTAATAAGATAATTAAGAAGGCCTAACTTGACTTCTGATTGTCATCCAATTGGGTTATGGCCATAAGGCTAACCCTTACTTGTGAAATTAATAAGTTATTCCAAAATTGAAAATAATCAAGGTTGTTGAAACATTTAAAGAGGCTATAATAACATGGACTTAATTAGTTATACTATTATGGCACAATTATACCTTAAATAAATTATTAACTAGTAGTTTAATCTCCTTAACCTACCTATCAAGATGAGTTCAATATTGTCCCATGCTTGTTTTTAAATTTAATTAAAGTGTTCCAAATCTTTGAATTAATTTTGTAAATATTCCTTTCCATTATCACTAACTATTTCATTTGATTTTGATATATGTATTTCTTATTCAGGGTTAGTATGATGATTCTTTTATTGAATCTATTTTACTTCTTACATTTGTTTACTAAACTTTTCTAATTTACCCAATGAGGTACAAATTATTTTAAATCCTATGTAGGTACTTAGGTAAGTGTATAAGTTTATGATAGATTTTATATGAAGGCCACAATGAATTTTATGGATATCCATGTGTGATTTTTCCTATGATGACCCACTTCTATCCAAATACTAAGTAGTTAAAATTATTCCCAATGAATTTGTTGTTAATTTATGGAATTGGTCTAATTCATGTGTTGCCTATGACACCATTATGTATCTCATTATATTTTTCCATACTAAAGTCTGGTTTGAAAATTTGTGCCTTAGTTGTTGATTTTGGTATTAAAAATAAAAATTATTTCTTACATATTGGTATCATAACATTTTTTACTTATCTAGGTAACATTGGGGAAAGTTGATTGTTGTTTTCCCTACTAAATTGTTTGTTTCATCACAAGATGGTGATAACAAGACCTAGAATAACAAACAAAAACCCAAGGGATGTTAACCCTAGTAGAGGTAGAGGTAGAGATCATAGCTAAAATACTCTTAAAATAAAGACACCTCTTCTTTAAAATGTTGGTAGTAATGTTAGAGCCCCTAACCATGATGAAAATAATTCTAATGCTAACCAAAAGGTAGTCTTGAATCAGATAATAACTACATTAAATGCACTTAAAAACAAGTTCATCACCCAAGAATACATATTGAACAACTTAGAGGGTGTTCCACCTGAAGAAATTCCTCTAATAGAAGAATGTTAGGGTTGTTAACCAGTGATCTAAAATAACCCTATAAATGCAATTGATCATATCATCAAGAAACTTAAAAACTTTCCTCCACCAACCTTTTTAGGTGATGAATCTGATGATGTAGATGATGCGTGGTTGTTTCCTCTATATAAGTACTTTAACATTCATAAGATTCACTCCAATGTGAATGTAAGATTAATTTATTATCAATTATTTGGAGTTTTAGATCTTTGGTGGAACCATATCTATGATTTTGAATATTACCAGCCAATGACTCTTACTTAGTCTACTTTTGAAAGGTAGTTCAGGGAGAGGTATCTCAGGTCAAACTTTAAAGAATATAAAATAATTGATTTTTAGTTGTTAAATCAAGAGGATATATTTGTAATTGAGTATGAAAATGAGTTTTTAAACATATTACATAATAAACTACATGCATGACGAATGAACTAAAGTGAACAAAGTTTTATCTAGGGTTGAAAGAGATATTAATGCATGATGTGAATATTACCAATCCTAAGACTATGACTACTACTAGTTAATCTATTCAATGGGTATAGGATAAGGAGAATGCCCATTAAAAGGTGGGGTAATATTTTGAATAAATATACACCACTTTACAAACAATAATGTATCCCCTTCTTCTAAGAATTTTAATAAATCTATTCAAAAAAATAAATTTACTAAGAGTACAAATGGTTTTAATAAATTTCAAGCATAGAGTAAGAACTTAAATAATTATAATTCTTCTAAGTATGTAAATTTTAAAATAAATTAGACCTAAGGTAGTCAAAATGTACCTTTTACTAGGTCAAATAACATGCATTTGTCACCCTAAAGGATTGTAGTATGCTATGAATGTGGGGATAATCGTTATCATAAATATTTTCCCAAGATGGAATTAGGTCAATCAGCTAACCACATGGTATATGTAACTATGGAAAATAGAAACATAGATTTTCAAGAAACTCCTATCAAATTTAGAGGTAAATTAAATGATATTTATGTTTTTATTTTATTTTATTCAAGAGCAATTGATAGCTTTGTTAATCCTAAGATAGAAAATAATTGTGAACTAAATCATGTGGCATTTAAGGATGGCTTAGATGTTGAGTTTGGTTGAGGAAAAAGGGTACCAATTTTTTAGTGTCTTGAAGAAGTAAGCTTAGACTTGGGTAATTTTTAGACCCATGTTAACCTATTTTTAGCTCATCTCGGATATTTTCAAATCATTCTAGGGATAGATTTGTTGTAGTAGTATAAATGAAATATATACTATTGTAAAAAAGTGGTAAATTACTATAATGACATTATAAAATTAGTAATAATTTAAGGTTTGGTGAATTCTAAGATACACAAGCTACTATTAACCTTATAATTGAAGAAAGTAATGTGCAAAGGCTACAAACTATATGGTGTATAAATGGAAGAAACAACACCTATAATAGAAACAACATTCTAAAAATATCTATTTTTGAAAGAATTCTCTGATGTTTTTCTAAAAAGAATACTTGGCTTGCCTTTGAAGCAATAATTTGAATTTTCTATTGATATAACACCTAGGGTAGCCCCTCCATCTAAATCACCTTACCATATGAATGTGGAAAATTTTTAGGATCCAAAATATCAACTATAATATCTACTAGAAAATGGTAGAATTAGGCCAAACATGTCGCCTTGGATTTCACATGTGGTCTTTGAAAAAAATAAAGATGGAACCTTGTAGTTGTGTGTTGACTACCACATTTTTAATACGGTTAATATCAAGAATTGTTATCTTTTGCCAATGATAGATGATTTTTTTATCAGATGAAGGATGTAGTTGTCTTTTCTAAGATATAATTGAGATTAAGATATCACTAGATGAGAATAATTGATGTAGACATCTATAATTCTATTTTCATAACTTTGTATGGACATTACAAGTTTATGGTAATGCCCTCTAGTTTAACAAATACACCTACTACATTTATGAATTTAATGAATAGTGTATTTATAAAAAATTTGGATAAATTTTTTATTGTTTTTCTTGATGACATACTAATTTATTCTAAGAATGTATCTAAACATGAACATCATTTGTATTTAGTGGTACCAATGGTAAGGTAACATAAATTATTTGGTAAGCTATCTAAATGTGCTTTGTTTTAAATTGTGTTCCACTATTTGTGTTACATAATATCTTAGTCTAGTATTACTATTAATATATCCAAGATTAATGTTATCCAAGAGTGGTCTTCTCATAGAAATGTACATGAAGTAAACAATTTTATTAGACTAGTTGGTTATTATAGAAGATTTGTTAAAAAAATTCTATGTTAGATAATATAATAACTACCTTGTAATGTAATGGTAAGAAGTTTGTTTGGACTTCTGAGTGTGAATTTTTTTCAAAACATTAAATATCTATTAACCATAACACCTATGTTTATTGTACTAGATCCTAATGGTAATTTTAAAATCTAGGTTGATGCATCAATAGAAGGTTTGGATGGTGTGTTAACTCAAGATATTTCAATTATGTCTTATGATTCTTGGAAAGTAAAAGATGATAAAAAAAAAATACACTACTCATGACCTGTAGCTTAGTACCATTACACATATATTGAAGTAATGGAACCATTTTTTTCTTGTTAAATTTTTTTAAGTAAAATATGATTATCATAACCTAGAAATTTTATTTTCCTATGATGATCTGTATGCCCACTAGTGTATATGGATAGAATTTTTTAGTACTTTAGATATGAACATTTCATATGTGAAAAGTAAGGAGAATAGTTTTGTTGACACATGTATCTCATAGCCTTATCTATTTTGGATTATAATTTCAAAAACTAAAATGTTATAACAACATTGTTTTGATAAATTTTACCAAGATATAAGTGCAAACTTGACTGATGAGCCTATAAAAATGAAATTTTATAATTTTTTTATTGATTATAATGGTTTAATCAGACATAAATATAAAAAATTTGTGCCTAAGTTTGGTTTCTTAAAGAAAATTTTACTGAAGGAAGTACATACAACACCTCATTTTTTCATCCTAGTGTCATAAATATGACACATGAGCTAAAAAATATGTATTATTAGTCTAATTTGAAACATGAAGTGGATAACTTTATGGAAAAATGTTTGGACTTTCAGCATGTGAAAACTAAACATTTACATTTTAGTATACTATTTTATTCTCATGATGTTTCAAGAGGTAAGTGGGTTGTGATTTCTTTGAATTTCATAACTGGTTTCTCAAAATATCCAAACAAACATAATACTAGATTCTAGTAGTGATACATAAATTTACCAAAGTTGGCCATTTCATTATTGGAAACTTAAATAATGATGTTTTTGTGTTTGTTGAATAGTTTTTGAAATAAATAGTATAGTTACTTGGCATGCCTAAAGTTATTATTTCAGATATATACAAACATTTTACTTCAAGGTTTTAGAAAACTCTAACTATTGCTTTTGGTACAAGATTGAATTTTAATTCATCTTATCATCCAAAAACAAATGGTTAGATAGAAATATTAAATTAGGTTGTATAATATATTCTAATAATTTATATGATGGATTGACAAGGTAAATAGTAAAACTATTTAAACTTAGTCAAATTTGCTTAAAATAACACATAGCATTTTATTATTAAGATGGATCCTTTCAAGGATTTTTATGGACATAAGTGTAGAACCCAACTTGGATGGGAAAGTTTAGAAAATAAAAATGTTGTTTGTCTTAATGTTTTACAAGATTATAATAAGAAAATGGAAAAATTAAGACAAAATCTTAAGGCTACCTATGATAAACAAAAGGGTTATGTTGATTTAAAGATGCCACATTGTGAATTTGAAGTTTTTGATTAAAAAAATTCTTTGTGTTAGAAAAAATAAAAGTTTGATTAATTTTACAAATTCTTCCAAATTAGCTCCTTAGTTTGTAAGACCCTTTGAAATTTTGGATAAAACTAGTCATGCTACCTATTGACTAGATTTTCCTCCATCTATGTCCTAGACTCATGATGTTTTTCATGTTGCATTACTAAGAAATTAAATGCCTAATCATTCTCATTTTATGGATTGGATGCATCTTTAACTTTTAGAAGAGGAAAAGATGTAGTTGGATCTAGTAAAAATGAATGACCATTATAGTGTTAGAATGCAAAATCATGAGATTTCCCAAATTTTGGTTTAATGGGATCCTATGTCTAAAATAAGTTCTACTTGGAAGGACAAGATTATTTTCAATCAACACTATCCTTGATTGTTTTAATCACTAAGGTGGCTCTTTTCCAACTGGAGGATGTCATGACCCTATTTTTTAAATTTGTTTTACTTGTTGATTATGGTTTTGTTATAAACTATTTGGGACATGATTATTTAATTTTACTATGGTGATACAACTTGATGATCTATGTTTTAATCCATTATGATGTTATTGATATGTGAGTGATCATATATATATATATATATATATATATATATATATATATATATGATATACGATGAGATAGTTTTTTTTATCTACTTTCATGTAGCATTGGCTATTTCCTGCTTAATGAATTATTAATTCATTATTCATTTTAATTATATTATTATTTTTAATGTTGTTATTTCATTTATTTATCTTATATAGTATATATGATTCTAATGGTTTATTATGATTTCAAGTACATATATGAGCTAGTTTGGATGTGTCTGAATAGTCAGGTGAGGCTATGAAAGTGAACAAAATGAAACAAGGAACATAAAATTTGCAAAAACTAAGATTTTATTATTTTAAGGATGTTTTGAGTCATTATTATGATTTAATTGATTTGTTGATTGTTTGTTTTTAATTAGATTATAATGCATATTGTATTCTTTCTTGATTCACTTTTGAATCTTTATTTTTTCATGGTTCTATTGAGTTTTGATCTCAAATTTTAGTGTAATATGACACCTATTAGCATTTATTTGAATGACATTAGTCTTGTATAACTATTTTATTATCTTTGTCTAGTTTTTTCATGGTTTAGTGACCATGTGGAGGAGACTTGCATTAATGTAAATTATAAATATTGATTTCTATTTTGGTTTGACTAGTTTTTAATTTAATGACTTGTTTTAGTGTTATTGATCACATTAAAAGGTATATTTAATAAACTCTTGGAAGGCATTAAATCATATTGAATTTGTCTTGGGTGATTGCATAAATTTTTGCATGAGGGTCATTATTTTTTTGGACTCTTATTGGCATTCATTACTATCTATACCAAGTCTTATCTTGGATTTTCTAAGGAAATGGGGGCCATGACCCACCTTGGACATGGAAATAGTTTGAAATTTTTTTCATTTTGTTTGTTAACTTTGATTTTTTCCATTGGCTTGAATCTCCATTCAAAGAAGTCAAGAGACTTCCCAAGCCTAATAAGTTTCTTATTAGTCATTTGCATGGTTTTTATTTTGAGAGCCCATTGAATGGGAAGACTTTATCTTAATTTTTGGTGAATAGCAATAAAGAGGATTAGAGGTAGTTAAGTTGCAGGGAATTCATGAACATATTGTAGAGGAATTGTAAATATCTAGTTATCTTATCAACCATGTAGAGGAAATGGAATTTTTTTTTGGCATTGGCTTTCCATAAATAATTTATCTAGTTTTACATTCATCATGTGAAAATATGGAAGTTTTAAGGGAGTGAAAGGGAAAATCACAACATGCCATTCTTTTGAATTTTTATTACTAACACCCAAGTAAGTTGTGTATTAAATTTTGTATATACCTATAGGTTTTTATTTGGGGCTTTTAAATATTTGGGTTTCATTTATAATGGTAGGAATTCATTTATGAGTGCATAAGGTGAATGGGTTTCAATCTATGTTAAAAATTATGCATTGTTTTGGATTTATCATTTGAAAGAGGTCATCAAATTTGTTAGTTTTTTCTTATAGCTATAATGGGATTTAGTCATGGATATTGATGTAAGACTGTGTTTTGATGGAAACCCTAACATTTAATCTTCTTGGGTGGACCTAGAAATACTTATGGAGGTTCAAATCTACAATACAAACCACCATGATTATGTTTTCTTTTATGAGGGTTTTTTTAATATTTTTGAGTTGGACTAAATTTCCATCATTTTCTTAATTCTCATGGCTATCAGTTTTATTTTGATGGCAATCCTTTGTAAGAAATTTTTAATAAAATAGGTTAACTATTTTACCTTATCATTAGGATTTTAAATTGAGTATAATGATTTCAATTTGAGGTTGATTTAGTTATTCATTGCATATATAGATTTGACTTGTACTAGAAAAATTGGTATTATGATTTGAAAGACATCGTGATTTTTAGATGATTTTCCTTTTTTAGAAGTTTATGATTAAGTATTATTGTAATAATAATTACCAATTTTGATAGTCATTTGAATCTGTATTCATGATCATTAATGTCTCTTTTGGTCAAAATTGACATGACGCTTTATGTTATTTGATGTTGTCAATATGAGTTTTATGATCTATATTAATTTCACTCCTTGGATACATGCATTATTTTTTTCAAGACTTGAGTTGAGTGTTGGCATATTGATAAACTATTGTAGGTTTCATTGATCTTATTTTTGAGGGTTTTTTACGCTGATTTGATCATGTTATTTGGTATGAGACTCGAAGACAATGTGTGTCATTTAATTTTATTTCTATATATGGGAATATTTTGAATATTTTTTTGTATATTTAGGGTTGTCAAAAATAATACAATTGTATTTATTTTGATTTATATAAACTAATGAATAATTGGGGCTTATGGGTGCTATGACATAGATTTGACTCTTAATCTCTAAATTTTAAAATATCTAATTATGAGCTACAATAGTTGGAATAACTAGAAAAGTGTTAGTATTGTTAACCAATAATTTAAACATTATCATTTATATGTTTTCATCAAGTGATTTATATTAAGTAAAGTTCAATAGTCATAGTGTATCTTACTCACTTTTCTCAACTAGCCCTAATCACATCCAACTGATGGATGGGTGGTATAGGTCCACTTATGGTTAGGCTCATTAGGATTAGGGAGGCAGGTCTTTACTTCCTTAGACTTGCATGCAAAGTATTACTTAGTTTTATTTATCCTCTATTTGATTTATTCTAATTATTTATTGTAAAGTGAAGAAGATCAATTTCAAAATGAATTGATTGAGTATTGTATAATTAACTTAATTAATTCTATTAAAAATTTTCAATTCTGTGATTCAAGTTAACTTATAATTATTATTGGTAATGATATTTTAGATATCAAAATATTAATGATGTTTTCATTTACATATATGACATTATGGAACTTTTTTGTGGCATTTAGATAATGTGAACATGTAGTTGCATGTATTAAATTTATACATTAACTAGTTTCATATTATTGGGTTGAGTATTTTTCTATAGATGGACTCATATTTGAACCTCAAATTATTTTACATAAATTGAGAATGTAGATGCATCTCTTTACATAGATTGAACAAGTTCATTTAGTTATCTTATATTATGAATAAGTATTCATGAAGATTTTTAAAGATCATATGACTATGGAATACTATTAGTATTCTTATCTCATGGTGAAGGTATTGAGTTAGTTGGTTATTGAAATAAATATTTGGTTACTTATCAATTAAGTTGATAAGATTCAATAGAGAGATAATATTTCAAAATTATGTTTATTAATTTGAATATTATACTACTTGATCAAGTAAAGTCGAGCTATTTTTTATTATTATATCATTGGGATATGTCTTCATTAGACTACAACAAAATATAAGACTTACCTTTATCTATTAAAGGCTATAGTTATTAATATGGACTCTTTGTTAAGGAATTTTTAAATAAATTCAATTGTTATTAGAGCTTAATATCTTCTTAAAGATTATTAATAATTTAATATTTTCAAAAGGAATCAATCATATCACTATTTAAAGGGATATGACTATTATGACAACCTTGTATAATTAATTGGAAATGTTGGGTTGAATAATTATAAATTAAGATATAATTAATTATATTCAAATCCCATGCATATATTAAAGATAAGATCAAATCAGGATTGTAAATAGATAATTAAATTAAGGTTTTAAATTACAATTGATATTTTAACTAAGACATGATGTGTTTGAGAAACATCTACTCTTTACTTAGAATTGACTTATTAAATAATAACAAGTTCTCCTATTTCATTATAATGACAAGGGATTGTTAAAATTCAATAACATGAGGTTTAATCATTAATTTTGGAATTGGTAAATCTTTTTTGGAAGATAAGAAAGAGAAAGCTTCCAAGCATTAGGGCATTATCATTAATAATTAATGAAACTCATAGCCTAGAGGACATTGATTTTAGATGAAATTTAATTCACTTAAGTAAATAAGGTTAAGTGGTAAACCTGATATAGGTACATAGAGTTCTTTGAAACTCATGAGGGAATTGAACAACATTGTTTTAAGTAAGTTTGAATCACTTAAATAATAAGGACTAAATTTAATAAGGTTATTAAGAAGTATTGACTTGACTTGTGAATGTCATCTAATTGGATCATGGCCATGAGGTTAACCCTACCATGTGAAATTATTAACTTGTTCCAAAATGGAACTTAAGCATGGTTTTTGAAACATTTTAAGAGGATATAAGAGCATGACATTAATCAGTTAGACTATTATAATACACTTATACCTTTGATCAATTATGAACTAGTAGTCTAGCCTCTTTAATCTACCTATCGAGATGAGGTCAATCTTGATCTATCCTTTTTTTTTAAATTAAGTAAAGTGTTGAAAAGATTTGAATTCATTTAAAAATAGTTCTTTCCATGATCATTTCTTATTGCATGTGATTTTGGCAGATCTTTCTTATGTAAGATTAGTATGATGATTCTCTTGTTGAATCTATTTTACTTCCTCTATTTGTTTGTTGAAGTTTTCTTAATTAATGTGGTATAAGTTATTTTATAGCCTAACTAGGTAATTAGGTAGGTTTGTAAGCTAGTGATGAATCTTATAGGAAATCCATAATGAAGAATACAAATAGGCATGCATGAGTGTTCTTATAGTGACCCACCTTTATCCAAATACTAAGTGGTTAACATTCTTCCCAATGAATTCATTGTTAATTTATGGACTTGGTCTTGTTATTGTGTTGGATATTACATAGTTATGGATCTTATTACATTTTTGCATGCTAAACTCTTTTTGTAAAATTTATGTCATAGTTATTTATCTTGGTATTAAAAAAAAAAATGTGGTTACTATTTGAGTGTACTTTGGATTCTTTCCCATATTACTAATTTTAGTAATAAAAACCCAAAATGTAAACAACATCATGGGAAAGGATAAAGAGACATCAAATACTTATAATGGAATCACATACCATCCTCTTGTCCCTTATGGATCCTTTCCAAGATTTCCAAACTAATATTGAATGTAAAATGAGTGGATTTTTGGATTGCTTGATTGAGCTTGATAATGGATTCAATGGATTTTTGACTTGGTGATGGATTTGATAAAGATATAGGAGTTCTTAGATAATGCAAGTGTAATGGAGATTATTAATGTAAGTTTTAAATTTCTAAATTTAGTTGGTCATGGAGGTATGGCTTGTTTATATAAGCCATGGGAGGGAAAATTAATGGCTCATATTTAATCTTGAGCTATTGAGATCAATGGTTGGGGATTTTCTAAGGAATGTTTTATTTGTTTGAAATTTCTAGAATATAGGGTTCTAAATGGGAGAGGCTAAGCTAGAGAATATTATATAATCCTATAAATCTAGAATCTCCATTAGGAAATAAGGGTGTAGAAAAGGGTAGGTTAGTAGGGTGGTATATGGGTAGGTGAATAAAAGAGATTTTTAAATTGGTAAGTGGGATGATAGGTAGATCAGTAGGTAATTAGGTTTATTTAATGGTCTAATGAAGGTGATTAATTTATTTCAAGGGTAGAATAAGGTTTATGGGATGTGGGAGATTTTATGTAAGAACTAGGATATTAATTAATTAGATAGGGAATATGATTATGGGTTAAGTTATAATAATTGGTAAAATTATTAGGGTGAGTGGATTTAGGTGCATATATTATATGCCTCTTTAAAAGAGTGTTGTGAGGGGATAGATTGGAAGGAGTAATGTTATTTCAAAGAAAATCCATAATCATGAGTGGAATGGTATTAGTAGGTATGATTACCCCTCAAGGGAGCATCTGGGGAGAATTGACCCAAATGATTACTCGAATAAAAGTCTTGGGGGCAGGATAAGACCATGACAAGAAGACATAGTTGTGATGCCCCTAATATATATGTAAATATTATGGATGCCCCAAGTATAAATGCTAGGTAAAAAGTGGATTATTACAAGATATGGGTTCTAGATGAATGATCAAAGTCTAGAAAGGAGATTGATTGATAAGACTAAATTTTCTAGATGGAAATATTTGTTTAGAAGTAAAGAGATGAGATAGGATATAAACCAATGATAATTAACATAGAAAGGACACATGCTAGGAAGGGCTTGAAATCCTATAATGGAGATCATATGAGTTGATTACTGATAAGAATCTAATTGATGTAGGATGCATAGCTTAAAATGATATAATAAGATTGAGTAATACCATCTTGGATGGGATGGGGATTAGGGGTTAATAGTGGCCAAGCTATCCCTGGGCATAAAACCATGGCTAGATGTTACTTACGTAGTCATGAAAGACCTTAGGCTGATGTAGTTATAAAATTAGGATTAGGATGAGTGATGGGGAGATGGAAGGCCATGCCTAGAATGACTTAGGGTTGATAGTTAATGCTCAAATAGAATAATAGATGAGACATATAGGATTTGGAAGTGAAAAGGGGACAATAAGGTGAGAGAATGGGTGTGTTAGGGGTTAAAGTGGTGATGGGGAGGTCAAATGGGGGGTCAAATAAGACAAAAAGGGTGAAAAAGGTTCACTTTGAATTTTACCTTAGTGCAATATTTCTCTAGAGCTAAAAACATGGATTGCATCCCATGAACATCACACCATGGTGAGAGGGTTAGGGAGTTATAGATACCCAAGGAATCTGGACCACTAGTATGTAATTAACCCCTATCTTATAATTTTTTTGAGTTTTTTGCATTTATTTTTGGATTTTTAGATTAGATACATTGTGAGCATAATATCATGACAGAGCATAATACCCTCAATTATGTTATTATACCTACAATTAGTGATAATGCCATCATGAGATATGATATTACAATACCATAATTGAAGAATTGTAGTATTACAATACCATAAGTTATAAATCACTATATCATGATACCATAGATGGGGAATCATGGTTTTACATAACCATGAGGTTATAGTCATAGTTATGCAAAATTATGAGATGAAAATGGAAATATCACCAATATTTTAGTTTAGGGTTAATTCATAAATAGTGATATTTTAATGAGTGAGTTAAAAGGTTAAGTGACAGAGGAATAGAAGGCTAGGTTATGGACTTCAATGATAGGGACAGATAGTTGGTTAGATTATAGAAATAGGATGGGGGGATAAATGGTTTTATTAGGCTAATTAGGATTAATGAATTAATTATTTGTGTGGGGGTTTAGTCAAGCTAAAAAAGGGACTTAGGATAGGGGTAGTGAGTGGGTTAAATGATTGGATAGAAGATGAAGGGTAAGTGTTAGTTAGGTTAGGGAAGTAGGTGTGATGAGAGAACATATTAGCTAGGGGGGAAATTAGTTAGGAATAGTTAGAGGATATTAGCATTAGGTGTAGAGTAGATGATGTGAATGGGTTAAAATTTTCATGGGTTAGGGTTTAGGTTTAGGAGAAATAGGATTGGCAGTTAGTGGAATGTGAAAAGAGTGGTTAAGTTATATAGAATGGATGTGTCATTAGATAATTTTAGTGATAGACTATATGTTTGGTGCAATATGATTTAGGCATGATTTCATATTAATTGTGGTATCCTAAGGTCCCTCATGAGATGCATCTATTAATGTCAATAGAGTATGGGGTATTTGAGCTGGTAGGATTGTATTATGTAGTGGCCATACCTATGGTTAAGATCAATCAAGATATAATCATGATGTTGGTATAACAATGGCACTCAGATATGAGTACCTTATATTTCATGATCAGATAGATGATGGTTACATTAGATTATTTATACTAGATCTTGCATTTACTGATGACAAAGTAGAGGATTTATTGGCAATCACACACACTGATTATGATAATACAAAGATTGGTAGTGAAGATGCAAATTGGAATGTGGGATGGATGGGTAGAAATTGATAGAGGGTACCATATATATATATATATATATATATAGAAACTAGTGGTGATGTCTCTTATTACACACATATTATTACTAGACAAGAGCATACAATGGTTCCACTTGGGGCTTGGAGATGTTTTTTAGACATGGTATAGGATTTTAGGGTATTTTATTAGGGGCCAATGGTGTTAGCTCACTTATATCATGAGTTGAATATGGGTGCCTATAGAGGAGATATGAGCCTAAGACCATCACTATTGTTATAGATTTGGAGTTGGGAGCACATAGCGATTTAACAACCATTAAGCACTCAAGTAGTGAGATAGTTGTATGAGCTTATCATTTTTGGTTGGTACATTCTATTAGGCATGTTAAGGGGCCATGCATACGAAATGAGGTTTTATAGATAGCCCTTAGATGTATTTCATCCTAATCACATTACATGGATGCATTATAGGGGATTGTAGTTTGGATGGGAAGATCAAGTAGAGGTGACACAATATATGTTGATAGAGTGTTACATAACAAGTCAGAGGGATTACATTATAAAGTAGTACATACTTGATCATGTTAAAATATAGTTTAAGATACCTCAACATGTTTAAGGTGAGGAGAATATATTTATTTGTAGTTATTGAGAGAGGCTATAGTGGGGGAGAGTAGTGGATAGGGACACAACATGTGAAGATTATGATAACCTTCCCCTTATTCCATGGAATTTTCACACACCCATGCCAGACCCAGGTGTGATATCTCTTTATACTTCAAGATGAACCCAAAGGATACTAATGAGATTTATTAGATGTAAGGCTAGGGTGCAAATTGGGTTGGTGAGGAGAGTATTATAGGCTCAAATGAGATTAGAAAGGTAGAGGAGAGGATAAGTCCTGATAGATGATACACATGATGGATAATGAGATCTTGATGACATGTATGTAGATAGAGGGGATCAAGGACATCTAGATAGGCATTAGGTAGCTATTATAGCTCAATTTAGAGGGAGTGGGACTCAAGTTTGTGGTATCATCAAATAATTTAGAGATAGTTGGAGTGGTAATGGGGCAAGACCATCCCAACCATCATTGACAAAGGATGAGAGATCCTTACTAGGGCATGTCAAGATGGATGTATAGGCATGTATCTCTGAGATAGTAGGTATCATGACTGAGAAGACTAGATTCAGGACTAGTTATAGGGTAATATAGCATATATGGATGGGAATTTTGCCTAGGCATAGTGATAGATTACTTCCTTACAAGCTCATATAGTTATGTTATAAATCTATATCTAGAGGTGAGATACTATATTATTGGGTTATAGGCTCAAATTAGGTAGATGAAAAATTGGATTAGGTAATTGATGAGGGAGGTTTAGGTGGTTCAGAGAGCCAAGGAGGAGGTAAATGGGGCCATGTTAGTAGGTGGTATGGGTGATGTGATGTGTAACATTATGAGGCTAATGTGTGAGGCAAAATACTATAAACACCTCTATGAGGTAGTAGTTCCACCTGGGTAGTGTGCACCTACATTCAGAGCCAAGTCATCATAGTCAGTAAATTAGTAGCATAGAGGACCACTAAGATCCTATTCAATACTTTGTACATGGATTTTTTTATATTTTATCACATTTATGCCCATAAGTCCCATATTTTTTATCTATATTTTTTTCATGGACTCCATGTGGACATTTGGGACTATTATATATGATGAGTGTTTGATGTGATGTGATTTGTTATGGTTTATGACATTGTGATTATGCATGATTATGTTTCCACTGATGTTATGATGATGATATATATGTGATTATTATGGATAATTATATCTATGTTACATTTTTGGTTGACATGTTTAGGATGTGATGCAAATGGTTACTTAGATATTGATTTTAGATATGTACGCATTTTATTAGATGATGATGATGATGATGATGATGATGATGATGTTGATGATGATGATGATGATGATGATGATGATGATGATGATGATGATATGGTAGATGCATGATTATTTTTATGATGATGTTATTTGGTTTTAATTTATTTTATATGGATGTATTTATATATTATAAGGATGTTATAATATGGGCTATATGAATTCATGAGATGTTATGATATTGATTAATGTTTTTTTAGATGTGATATTATACAATGTTAATGAGATGTGTTTATTTGAAATGGTAAAGATGGAATAAAAATGTTAATAAATGTGCTAATGAAATATGATCCATTTTTAAAATTTATGTCTCTCAAATTATTATTGGGTAACAATTCTCTCACACTAAGGAGGTGGGTATGTATGGGGGGTTAGGATGATTAGGTTAGATAGTGATGGTTAGACTAGATAGTGATAGGATTAGGGGGTTGGGGGGATTGGATATGTGATAATTTTTGAATCCATTAGTGATGTATTAAATCAATTTTAATATTACATTGGTTAATAAATGTGTTCCAATGAAATTATATTATTCAAAGGCACGTTGAAAACATGGTGCATGGGGAACTCTATTTTTTAGTGACTAGCCCAAGACTAGCTCGGGTAGTCACTTAGATCATCCTCATTCCAAATAAGTACAAAGATAAAATATAAAGAGATAAGAATACAATATAAATAACATATAACATACTTAATAATATAATGAACAACAACATGTAATTAGACACATACATATGCAAAAGTCAAAAACACAATAAATATAGACTAAATATAGGGATAAACAAAATGGATATATAGGTGATGGTATAAATTTGTTTTAATGAAATGATTGTGTGAAATTTACCTCATGATGATAATATATTTATACATGTGGTATATTTTTCCCAATAGTGGGTGTATACAAAGATCTAATCAAATCAAAAACAACTATTTATGGGGCCTAGGATAATCGATCAAGATTTAGTTACATAATGTATGTTGGACACAAAAGTAAGATTTATTAATGATCCTTCCATAATGATAAATTTATAGGGGTATTATGGACTATAGACTAGGGAAAATGAGAGATAAATAATTAGGGATATATGTTGAGGCTAGTAGGAGACATAATCATTAAAGAGGATGTGATAGGGGTATACATGTGGGTGTGATGGGATGGAGAGTATATTTAAAATGGATAGAGAGACTCTACAACAATCCTCAATAAATTTTCCCCTCTCACAACAAGTAATGAATTTCCCCAATGTGAAATATTTGTATCATAATTCTACTTAAGCCTACAATAGATTCCTACTTTGAAAACTAGGTTCAGGTGTGGAATGGTAAAATGGAGTGAAATGAGGATAGACAAAGTGGAATGGAAATGGATATGACCCTATGAGAGGGGACCCATAGACAAAGATAAATTATATCTTGTTAATTATAAAAATGTTTTCAATGCAAGATATTCATGGACTCACTGAGATATTCACCATCCAGTGTAGCTAACCAATAGGCTCATGATCCAAATTTAGCAATAATTATATATGGCCCAACATAATTAGCTTCAAATTCACCCTTTTTATCCCTATCTACATTGGTATTATTCTAATTTTCCTTGAGGACTAGATCACTGACTTCAAACTCTTAGGATTGGATCATTTTTTTATATTGACCTTTTAATCTATTTGGATGTGCCTGAAGGTGATTTAAGGCTCCCTAACTCTTTTCATCTAGAATTTCTAGCTCTTTTATCCTTTATTATCTAAAACTGATGATCATGGATGATTCCCTATAATTTGATGTGAAAAGAGGGGAGTTTTAATTCAATAAGCAATATGGATTTTTTAACATAACTAAAGAATGAAGTGTAGCTCCAATATGTTTCTAAACACTAGTTCTATAAGACCAGAGTCTAGGATATAATTGCAAGTGTTATTTCCTTCCTATATCACTAACTATTTTCTTTATAATCTTAACAAGGGTCTTATTAGTATCTTCAACCTATCCATTCCCATAGGGGTAATATGGTGTATAAAAGTGTTTCTTGATGTTATCATGCTTGCACAAGGCCTCAACTTCTTTATTTTTAAAATATTGTCCTTTATCTGATAGGATGTTGGTGGGAATGCTAAAATGGCAAATGATCTAATTTGGGATAAACTTAGAAATTTGGAGACTTTTGGTGTAAGCAAGTGGCATATCTTCCACCCATTTTGTAAAATAATACATAGTTGTGATAATAAACTTATGTCCATCAGATGATGTAGGATTTATATTGCCAATTAAATCTAGCCCACATATATAAAATGGCCTTGGAATCATAATAGGTTGAAATTTTTGTGTAGGGGAATGGATAATATTACCATATTTATAGTAGGATACATACTTGCATATATATTGGAAAGGATCTTGTCCCATGGTAGGCCAATAATATCTAATCCTGAGAGATTTATTAGCTAGGTCCATTCCATTGATATGGCTACAACAAATACCATTGTTGACTTCCTTGATTGTAAGAGTAGCCTATTTTGAGGTTAGCCATCTTAACAAGGTCCCATCATAGCCTCTATGAGAGTGTTTATAAGGATAGAGTAACAAGATGTGTGGTGGATGAAGGCCTTATGTTGATGGTGATTTAGGTTTGGTGGAAGAATGTTGTCATGAAGATCGTTATATATCATGATACTAGGAGAGATTGTGATCAATAATTTCACAAGTTTTTAGAGGAGACATAGACTGATCAATTAGTAAGATCAAATGTTAAATGATAAAATTTACTTCAAGTCTTCAAGAAGGTCGATTAAAGACCCAATAGTAGCCATGGAATTAGTTGCCTCATTACTTCCCTATGGTACTTGGTCAAATGTAATAGACTAAAAAAATTTATTTAACTGATCCACCAACTTATTATAAGGAGTAATTTTTCATCTCTAGTTTGGAACTCTTCATTGACTTGTTTGATCATCAGTTGTGATTCATTGAATACTTAGAGGTGTTGGATGTTCCATTGGATGGCTAAATAGTGGCCAACAATTAAATCATCATATTCAAAAATGTTATTGGTGCATGGAAAAATAAGATAAAAAGCCTTAGGGATAAATTATTATTATGGGGTTTTCAAATGTATACTATATCCCAATCTATACATGGTGAAAGAGCCATCAAAGTATAGTTTCTAGCTATTAGATTATTTAGTATTCATGATGGATTCACCAAGGAAGGTTATGACAAGTGTCTTAGTATCTACAAGAGGTGCCTTGATAAGTTGATCCATAATTTGATGTCCTTTGATGGCCTTTTAATGAACATATTTTATGTCAAATTCACTTAGTAACATTATCCATTTGTCCATTCTACCTTTGAGATTAAATTTTGATAGTATATAGTTAACATGATCAACTTTATCAATGATTTGAACTTGTCTATTAAGCATATAGTGTTGAATCTCTTATGAAGAAAAGATAATGACTAAACAAGAAAATTAAATCGGAGTATAATTAAGCTCATATGAAATAAAGGTGTGACTAAGATAATAGATAGTCCACTCCTTTCCTTCATCATTGTGTTGTGAGAGAAGGGAACCTATTGCACAAGGTGTTGTAAATATATATATATATATGAAGAAAGGCCTTCCTATAATTGGTGGTGATAACATAGGAGGATTTTCTAGATATTGCTTGAGATTATCAAAGGCTTCCTAACATTCACAATTCTAATTAAAGTGGGTCCCCTTCTTCAAGAAATGGGTGAAGGGGTGGAATTTTTCAAGCTAACTGAGAAATGAACTATCGAATGGCCTATAACTTACCCTAAAGACTCTTGAGTTGATTTAGATTATGAGGAGGATGCATTTCCATAATGCGTTTAACTTTTAATATATATAATTTTATGCTTCTCTTGGAGACTATAAATCCTAATATTTTACCCGAGGTAATGCCAGATATATATTTCTTTGGGTTCAACCTGACTTTATATTCACATAGACGCTCAAAGATTCTTCTTACACCACATGATGATAAAATTAGAGTATTTACTTCCATAAAATGTCATCAACATAATATTCAACAATGTCATGCATTATATCATGGAAGATAATAGTCATTTCCCATTGATATGTAGAACTTGCATTTTTTAAACTGAAGGGCATTACTTGACAATAGAAGGTTCTACATGGGGTAATAAAAGATATCTTATATTGATCCTACGGCATTATTTTGATTTTGTTATATCCTAAAAATCCATCCATGAAGGATAAAATTTCATACCTTGTAGTATAATCCATGATCATATCTATGTTTGTGTTAGCAACCCAAAAAACACCCAATAGAGATTAGATTGCTCAAGTTTGACTCATATCTAGACTAACATTGGAATGATCTAAGGCCACAGAATACTTGTGTTTATATCAAATCTCTAGTTATGAGGCTATCTCCTATAAAATATGGATTTTAGGATTAATTATTAAACCTACTTGATTTTGGGGTGAAAATATTAAGGAATAAACTAAAAATGAAACTTATCTATGATGGTGATGCACCTAAATAGTGATTGGTCATTTGTAAACTATGAAACTTAGGCACACACATAGTTCAAGATTGAATAATTTTTCAACAAAACTCTCTCAAATGAGTCCTAAACATCAATAATTAAAATAGATGTTTGAAATAATCTTACATATTTAAGGTGTGTAAATGGAGGTCTCTAAAGACAATACATATTAATATTCTCCTACACAATTTTTTTTCTAATCATTCAAGTGACCTATAAAGGATGAAATAAAAATGGTAGGTGAGGAAAGTACCTAAAAAAGGAGATATATATCACACTTATATGAAAATAAACAATCATAATTACACACTAGAACCATGAATTATCTGAAAACAAACTTCTCCTTATTAATTTCTAGGGCAAGTTACAATTTTTGTATAGTTCTCTTATACTAACCTAAAGGATGTAAAAAATGGATTCAAAAGCAAACATATATATTAAAATTTGGAAATATATATCCAATGTGGTGTAGAGGAGATAAGTATTAGTCTAATTTATTTAACTCAAGTCTAAAAACCCCTTTTACAATAATAAACCAAGTCTTTAGTTATTTTCCAAGTCTTCAAAATCATGCATGGTCTTGAATTTGGCATTGAATAGAAGTGGTGGGCTCCTATTGAGTTTTCAAACCTTCTTGCATGAAAATATATTCTAATAATTTTATTTTATATCCATATTGAAGTGATTTTAAAATTAAAATAGGTATTCTTTTACATGAAAAGCATGAAGATGCATTAAACTAGCCAACTAGTTCGCTGAAGTGATGTGGCCTTAAAGACTAGTCAACTCCCTTTGAACTCAAATTGATTGAAGTGGTACTTGTAGATTGAGTTGAAAATGTTAATTTAATTTCAAAAAATATTATATGTGCTACAGAAATTTTTTATGAAATACTTGATTAGCCTCTTCAATGCCAAACTCTTCTTTGATGTTTAATTAAATAATCCTATTAGGCCAATAAGGCCTAGTAGCTTACTCTTTGCATTTTAAAATCAATATAAAATATTAAAAAAAACCTTTAAAACATGAAAAAAATATGGCATTATACCTAAATCAAATCATTACATGATGAGATAGATGATTTTGATGAATAAATCTTGCCATTTTAGTCAAAAGGGTTGACTAGGTCCATTTTGCCTCATTTTGCTACGGAGTGGTTATTTTGAAGGATCTATTAACAAAATTTACAAGAATATTTTTGACCATATTATTATTTTATTATGAATAAAAAGTCTCAATATTCAACATCCATTAGTTGGATTTCATTTAAACTACCTTGTACCTTTTTTTTCATGCTTTTAATCCAAAAAACTAAATTTATTCCATGATGTGTATATCTTCGTACATAAAATTATAATTTATGGAAACAAATATTATTTTCAATTATGTTTTAATAATTTTAAGGTTTATCTATGGCGTTTTTATGCCAATAAAACACACTTTTCTCAAAACTAGTCAATACGAGGGTTTGGGAGGGTTATAATGAATCTTCTTAATGATGATTCATGAAGCAAGAAACAAAAAATACAAAATTATTTAAATTTATTTTTATTACAATAAAACCCTAAAATTTATTTAAAATATTGGTTTCCCATGAAAAATATATGAGGAGATATCACATGAAGGAAATCTACCTTTAGGTTTTTGCTTGCATTCTAGACTGCCTACACTCTTAGCAATTGTTCACAAATCACAACCCATAAACCAAACTCAATTGTTAATTAATTTTAATTTCATATGGGTCCTAAAATAATTATAATATAATTCAACCAAACTCCTCACGTAGTGAAAGATATGATCATCTGATCAGGTGGCTTGGAAGGGTGTCAGGAACTACAAAAATTGAATTTATCCTCATGGATGAAAATGACTCTTAATTTACTTATCCATACCTAAAATAATCATCTTGTGTCCTGTAAAATTTTATAAAAACACTCAATAAGTGTCATATTTCTTGAAAATTCAAAAATGCCCTTTTGGCCTATATGCCTACTTAATTTAGCTTGTATGGGCATGGTTTGAATATGAATTAGAGTTTTCAAACTATTTAAATGTATTAATATGATTAAATATCATAATAAAATGGTTTTTTAACTCTCACTTGGACCTAGAAACCTTTGTAGCACTTCAAAACACACTTAGACCATCTCTTGCACTATTTTGACTAGTGATGGACTGCTGAAAAAACAATGAATACTTCCACATGTGAAATGGATTTTAAAATAATATTAATGATTAATAAAGTAATTATTATTATATTTACCAAATTTTAAGTCTTGAAATCACCTGTGAATTCTAGAATCTTCCAAAATATCTCAAAAAATCCCATTTTGCATGGTTTGAGCATGTATTTGACTAGGTATCATGTTTGTTGGAGATGATTTCAATGGTAATTGATTTTTTGAAGATAAATTTCTTGTTAAAATATTTAAATATACTTCTCAAAAATGTTATAAATCATCTTCCACCTTTCCTCTAACATGCTTAGACCTTGAAACAAGGCATTTAAGCCTCCATACTATCAAAAATATGTACAATAGTTATGTACTACACCCTCATGTTATTATCAAAAGTTGTTTTAGCTCACTTTAGAAGATTTTAATATGCCTTTAGTTTACTCTAATTTAATTTTCTTGACCTTTAATCTTTCAAACATATGATTGTGTTAAGGATTTTGATCCTTGTATGGTGGTATGTATGCATTTTAGTCAGAATTTGACTATGTAAGGGCTTGGAAACCATTTTTATATTTATCATCATTAAAATATAATTATTATATTTTATACCCTTTCTCATGATCAATAAAACAAAAAAGTATCACCATGAACCTATCTCCTCAATCTTCATGTCATTGAGATGATTATTTGATCTCATGGCTATAGTTAACTTGTAAGGTCTTGATGTATGACTATACTATCAGATGTCCTAGGACCCTTATAAATATGATACTGATGAAAGTTTTATCTCATTTATTTATAATTATTTAATTATGAATCATATTATATAATTTTGAATATAAGTTTTAATAATTTGAAAACAAGCATGTATTCAAGTGCACCTTGTAAGTGTACTATGCAACTCAATCACCATAGGATAGTTCATATAGTCATAATGAGAGTGTATTATAGCATTTTTTTATTGATTAATCATGAATCATATGTTTATTTAGATGTTTTATAGTAACTTTTAGGTCTTCAAATGCCCAAACGACTACTTGGTTGTAGGGTTACTCCATTAGACTATTGTAGGTGGCAATGTCTTAGGTATTTGACTGTATCTTGATTGGAAAAACCTCACATTATCCATAGTTTCACCTCTTCATTCCATTTTAAATTATAAACTATACCCTTTATGGCATACACATACTTCTAAAACCAACTAGTTCTTATTCATAGACCCCCATTAATAATTGACTATGTTTTCTTTAGTTATATGGATAATAGCTATAGGTTTCCATGTTAAAATGATACTTTTGTACACAATACCATCAAAAGGTAATTTTTATTTGGTTTATTATTCCATATTTATGATACTCCTCTTTAAGTTAACTTCATTTTCCATAAGGTGTCCAATTACAAAATCACCTACTTGGTTGTAGGTCTCCTCGACTGTGCTATCTATCAATGTAGGTTTTGAGAGGGTATGAAAATATAGTGATATTAAGTGATATCCATGTTACATATTACCTCATTATCATTTAATGAAAATTTAAAATTAATGTCATGGTGCATTTTATACTTGATATATCCTTCTTGAGCCTAAAAAGGACTTAAGTTTTGTCAAACCACTATAGGTCACTACCCCAAAGTAAGCCTATAGGGTTTCACAATGGGATGTAGGTGAGTTCCTTAGGGTTATGACTTTCATTTTTAATTTAAATATATTCCTTCATATCCTATTATTTTTTTAAAATATCTTGATTTAGGTGATGATTCTTTCTTAATATACATTGGTGACCAAGATCTCATCACTATAGGTGAATGCACCTATAGGCTTGTAGGTGCATTTAGGCACTGTATGTTTATATCCATGAAGTAAAAATCATGAAAATTCACTTTATATTTCCAATATTTGAAGACACATTCATAAAACTTAATGAGCCTATATAAATGGTTAAAATCCTTGATGTTATTGAAAGTATGACCCTTTATCTTATGCTTAACAATTATAAGTTGACCTAAAGCTGGCTATAGGGATCCTTTAGCATTAAAATGGAAACATGATTTCCTCTCTTCTATTTGTACTATGAATTGGATATATTATGGTTGAGAGACCCTTTTTTATGGCTAATATTCATCTATGCCTTTATATCATATCAATACATCATAAATACTACCCTATATCAACTACAAGTAGACTTTAGTACCATTTGTATGGACTATGGACTATATATAAACCTTAAGAAAGGTTCAACCATGATTTGATCCATGATAAACTCCCATACTTGTTTTATGAGGTCATTTAAAAACATAATCCATATGAGATATCTTCATTTCCACCTTTACTTTATGCTTATCATGTACAACACAAATGTATTCCTCTTTTTGCTATAGGTGAACCATTTGAAATGATGTCAAAATTTAGGTCAAATACCTTATTCTCACCTTCATGAAGAATTAATCCCCATATTATGGATTTTTGGGTCTTATTTATCTTGAATAATGTCTCTCTTCAATCCATGAATCCTCATAGTACCTTATGGTCATACTTAACTGCTCTTAGGCTTATTATAGACCTCATTTAATGACTATACATGATGTTTCAATTGGCCCATAACCTATTGTTAATGATTATAATTCCCTTTGATCAAACTTTGGCTCTTTTTGACAATCAAACTATGGAATAGAGGTGGGGTGATGGTGGAAGATGATGAATGATGTTAAAAATCATGAAAGGAGGGTGAAAGCCATAAAACATAGTGAAAAATGGCAAAGTATGATAGTGGTATGGGGTGAATGAGGTGGAGGTGGGAAAGAATAACCTAGAATAATGCCAAGACAACTTGAGGATTCATATACAAACATAAACACATAATCATCATACCACATGACTTTAGAGGACATTAGAGGAGGGAAATAGGCCAAAATTAAGACATAAGTTTCTACAAAAACCTTAAAATATGCTAAATTAGCCCATTTGAGACACTTAAAATACCAAGATGGGATAATACATGGATATTTTGGAAAATTGATTAAAAACATGAAATCATGGAGGAAAATTATATCAAGGATTAAAACAAGAAAACGTGAAAATCCTCTATTCGAAATTGTACAACTTGTCCTCAGAGGCATGCTAAATTATAGATTAGATTGGCTATCTTTGCATTCTCTATTTCAAATTAAATGTGTAAATAATAGCTTAAGGATTCCATGGAAAGGAATATTAGGTCCCCAAGATTCTGTCAACACTTTTATTTTCTTGAAATACTACCCAAGTGAGGAGAAATTGAGCAAAACCAGTTGCCTTTTTGGTTGAAAGATCACATAAATTATCCTATCTTAAAATTGGCATTTCATGAGGGTGGAGAAGACAATTATAGAATTATAGAACAACTTGTACCATGAGGAATCCCTATGAGTCTAGTTTTTTGGCTCCAAAATTTAGACCTACACCTTCTTTTTACAAACAATACCATCATCAAACCTTTAAGAAGATATCTTTGTGCATACTTCAAAATTACCTATAGTAGACCATTTTAAACATATATTACATCGAAACATAATGAAACTCTTAATAAATCTTGGTTATGTCCTCTTCAAATTTCCTTCACCTAGTATATGGAATTTTGTATGGATACATACCTTGCTTTATGAAATGAAGGAAAAAAGTCTATTTTTGGTTTTTTAAAGCCAATCTCTCACTTCCACCACCATAATTATAAGGATATAAAATCATTAATTTACATAACATGAAAAATAAAAAAAATTAAACTTTTTCCATGCTTTATTTATCTCAAATGGCACATGTGGTTTAGAAAAGGCCCTTTTCACACATGAAAACATATCAAAACACCTTTTTTAGTTTTGAAACTTTAGACTAAGGTAAATTTGATGTTTTAAAATAGATTTAAAGGCTTTTTGAGGAAAATGAATGACCTTTTTACCTAAAATTTGACATTTAAGTCCAAAAATTGCTCTTTTAGGCCAAAAATAAGCTTGTTTGACTAGCTTGCTGAGGTTACTGATAGGACACTAGGAAGTTTCAGATTATATGGGTTGTCATTTGCCCTTAATAGTGTAAATTACCAACATTTTTGGTGACTCTCAGGGGTTTACCAACCTTATATTCGAGGAAATATATAATCTCTAGATGATATCAAGATTGGGCTATATATAGAAACTAGGAAAGGTTGTCGACATTAACACAAAGATACAAATAGACACAACACAAACTAGAAACAACAATAATTAACTATTGAAATAGAACAAAAACTACACAAATCATGTGAAACTTGTGCTCTTAGAGGAATGAAACTATGACTATGTATAAAGGAGTGACTCTCTTAATAATAGTAGTTGAAAAACATCCCATCTATAAGAATGGGAAGTTTTTCTCCACTTAGTTTGGATAATTAGAAAGCATTGATTTCCTTATAATCAATGATAATATAAGGTCCACTCCAAAGGCTATCAAATTTGGAGTGCTTACCTAGTTTTGCATTCTTTTCATCACATTTGAGTACTATGTCTCCTTAATAAATTTTTTTAATGAAGATATTTTTTTCATAAAATTTGTTGACTTGATTTTGGTTTGAATACATGGTATACATGGCATCATCACTTATCTCCTCTAATTCTCTCAATTTGTTCATCCTTACCTCCATTGCATCATTTTCTAGAAGCTCTAGCTAGTGTGTAAGCTCCAATGAGATAGGCAACCTTATTTCTCTTCCATAAACTAATAGATAAGTTTAATATCCAATTCACTTCTTATAAATTATCCTATCATCCCATAAAGTGTCTTCAAATTTGTATGCCATGATCTGTGATTATCTTCCATTCTTATCTTGATGATCTGAATCATGTTCTTGTTAGTGGACTCTATTAGTCCATTACCCTATTAATAGTAATTTGATGAATATTTTAGATAAATAAATTTCTAAATAACCCATTCACATCCTTTTCACTATTTAATTCCAAATAATTATTTGATATGATAGTGGAAGTTACTCCAAAATGTGTGACTAGACTCTCATACAACTCAAGAATAGAGTTCTCATTTGCCTCCTTAAAAGGAATAGCTTCCACCCACATGGTGAAATAATATTTGGTTTTTAAAATTCACTTGTGACCAGAGATATATAAAGGATGAATAAATCCAATGAATTATACACCCCATTTCATGAAAGGCTACTCAAATTGAATAGGCTTCAATGGCATAACAACTAGTTTATGTTACCATACAAACATTGCACACTTTACACACTTCCTAACCCATGTATGTGAATCCTTGAATAAATTAGGAAAAAATTAACAAAATATAAAGATTTTTTCATTTTTATTCTTGGCTAAAAAATTGTCTCCATAAGGACTATCATGAAATTGCTAAAAAAGCTTGTCAAATTGACTAGTTTCAACACACCTTAAAAGCATACCTCTAATGTATTTTTTGAAAACACTCCATCAATCATAATATATGGTATTTATTTAAATTTAATTTTATTATATTTTATTAATATTATCCCATTGTACACTCTCTTTTTTCAAGGAATCTAGCAATATCCTATGTCTATCTTGAAGGAGGAGTATATTCAACTTCATGTTGAGTGTCCTGAATTATAAAAATCACTTTTTTTTTATTTCACATATTATAAAAGATGTTAACATAATATTTTACCTTATAAAAAAAAATTTAAATTTAATTCAATTTCATATTCCATACACTTAGTGACCCATCCAACTTTCTTTTCAATTAAATCTCTATTGAGGATGAAATCCTTCACACTAGGATGAGCTACCATTACAAAAGTAATATTATTTTAAACCAGATATCTAATTTTTTTTCAAACCTATTATAAAAATGAGTAAATTATTTTATAAAAAATAATGCCTCTATTCATATCACTCTATATGTTTACTTAATAAATCAATGAGTTACTCCAAACCTTCACTATTCTACTACATAAGCATGGCTGAAATTGTACTAGATGTAGAAAAAGCATACAAAAATAAATAATTAATTAAAGATGGATTAATAAATGTATGATATTGTATAAGTCATTCCTTTAAGGATTTAAATATCTTTTACCCTATTTACTCCAATTGAATTCTTATATTTTATTTAGCAGCTGAGTGAGTGGCCTTACTAGGTCTACAAAACTAAGAATGTATCCTCTGATGAAATTTATCTTGACCATGAATCTTTCCAATTATTTATTATGATTAGGAAATTATATATAAAATATTGATTCTATTATCTATGGATCAATTTAAATACCATCCTTGGACACAACATTACCAAGAAGTCTTTCCTGGTGCACTGAAAATATGCACTTCTTTAGATTCAACGAAACTCCAAATTATCTACATCTATCAAAACCAATTCTCAAATGTGTTATATGATAATTAAGATCCTTCTAAAATAAAATAATGTCATCAAGATATTAAAAAAACCATTTCACTCAAAATACCATAAAAAATAACATCCATTTCCCTTTGTAAAGTGGCTCCAACATTGTAGAGTCAAAAAGGCATCTTCTTGTAGGCATAAGTACCCCATTTAGTGGTGAAAGTTGTTTTATATTGGTCTTGTTCTTTCACCAATATCTATTTTTAACCTAAGAACCCATATAATAAATAAAATATCTATGATCTTGATATTCTCTGTAATATTTGTTCCATGGAAGGAAGAGGATAGTGGTCTTTTAGTGGCACTCTGGTCAAATCTCTAAAATCCACACATAGTCTTATCTCTCCAATTTTTTATAAATAGTAAAAAAAATTCTACCCATGTTTAATTTATGATAGGAAATATTATACTTGACTCAATCCACTTTTTAAGCTCCTTTCTAATGATAATTTCAACCTTGGGATTGATGGGCCTTTGCTTCTATCTTACTTATTTTGCATCATGTTCAAGCTAAATAGTGTGTTATGCTAACCAAGGATCAAAAAATATCAAATAATTATATTCCCAATAAAATACATCCATGAACTCCTTACATAATTAAATTAAATCTCCTCACTTAATATTAATGTTCACTTTACCCAGCTTCATTTGGTTACCTTCAACTATGCTAATTTTCTCATAATGTTATTTTTTGGAAGAAATGATCATCTTGTCCTTTCTTAGCTAACCATATTAATTTAAAATTATTTATAAAGTTATTAAACCTTTAGGAATCTTATTTGATATCAATTTCACAATCTGATTTTTATATTGATCCTATAATTTACCATGATTTCTTGGGCAAAATTTTGCCTCATTCTATAAGAAATAAGCTATATGTTTATCAAAGTCAAAAAAAATCCAACTTTAATCATTATTTGGAACTGAATGATTTTATACAACATTAATTTGGTTTTTATTTGTATTTTCCTTGATTTGATCCACAATATCATATTGTGTTCCTATGGAAACAAGTCTATCTGCATGTTGATTGGCTCCTCTAAGAATAGAGTGGCTATTAAATGCTAGGAAATCTTCCATGAGGTCCAAAAATCTATGTTTATATTCCTTTAGGGTAGTGTTATTTTATGAAATTAAACCTCTAGATTTCTACACTACACACTCACTACCACCTTTCACCTGTAAATGATTAATACCCCTCTTTCTGGCCCATTGATGGCCATGAATAATATTTTCATACTCTGTAGTATTTGATTTATAATTGAAATTAAATATTATAGAAGAATAATACATTTTATTTTGAGTTGAAACAAACATTACACAAGCCCCACATACATTATTTGATCTAGATCCATCAAAGTATCGATTCCACACTCCTTGATCCTACATCGAGCTAATGAGACTAGGCAATAAGTCACCTTTTTTGTGCATATAGTAGACACCAAAACTAGAATATTCAATACTTTTTTAGGGATCATATCCATGTTTATCAACATCCAACTCATCCAAGAGTATATTTGGTATTCCCTCAAGTGACTTAGAAGGCCCTTGATCACTAATATTCTCATCTTCTTCTAAAATACTACAATTCACATTTGACATATTTGGCATATATGGTTCAAGGTGAAATATATAAATAGGCTCAAATCTTATAGTGAATTTTGTTCGATACCTAGTTATAAAAACCATGTATGATCAATCTGGAGAAAGGTAACCTCTTTATCTTATAAGCAAAATCTTTGGATAGGTATAGTGTTAAATATGGAGGTAAATTCAATAACAACTATATCTAGTGTAATGGTGAAATTTGGACAAGAAACAAGTATGACTTTAAGATCTTTTGACACACCTACAATATTTGTAGGATAGCTATCTAACTATATCATACCTTTCTCATGGGTTTCATATCAAATTCCTAGTTTGTCATCTATTAACTTGGGCATCACATAGGTACTATCCCCACTATCAATCATACAATTGTGAACCAAACAATCTCATATGACAACAAAAAGATAAAATAGAGGAGGCTTAGTCACCTTAGGAGTTTGAGGATCAACAACTTGATTTGAATTTGTTAGACAAACACTTACTCGTTTCTTTTTAAGTTGTATATCAAAGATATTGAGCTTTGAAATCTCCTCTTTTAGATACTCCTTTTGTCCTAAGATTAGAAGTGTATCCCACATTGAAATTGATACTAAATCCTTCTTCATTTGATCCACAATACTGAGTGGAGAAGTGGATATCCTACGATACAATTTTGGAGCATAATTGAATCCTAAATTGTGTGTGAACTAAGGAATGTAAGGCCCTTTCAAAACCTACCCCTTTAAATCTTAAACTTGTTGATTTGATATCTTCTATAGCACATCATGAGTGGTGGTATTTTTTGGTGGATAATAAGGAAGAGGAGTTACCTTATTAGGATATGAACCTTCACCAATTACCCTTTTATTATATCTAGTATGGGTTATAATCGAATTATAAAAATTAGACATATTTTGGATTTGATTTTCATCTATGTGATTAAAATAATTCTCACCTTCCTAGAAGTTAACAAATGTGTTTTAAGTAGGTGATTTACCACTATCTTCTCCTTGTTAATTTCACACTTCTACTTGAGTAAATGAAGGAATGTCTCCACGAGGTAGAGAGGATTCCTTATTTTGAGAAGGTGGTTGATTTTAATGTGAATGAGGAGCTAAACTCTATTACATATAAGACTATTATGAGATCTTGCCAATTACAAACATTGCCAAGTTATTTGCTTGATCTCATTGATTATTTCATTGTCTTTATTAAGAATAGTTGCTCTGAGATGGAACTATAGCTCTAGAATTTCTTGGAGCATTAGGATTATATTTCTTAGATTAATAATTTTCCCTTGTCCTTGTTGATTGGATTGATAGGGTGACCTATTATACTAATATTTCTAATTAGTATTTTGATATGGCCTATATGGTGGAGCTTATTACCTTTCCATTACATCAAACTTATTATTGTGATCTTTGAGAAGACTCTATATCTTGCACAATATATCAATATTATTACCTTATATTTGATGTAGTCTTATTGAACCTAGAACTAGAAAAATAGTGGGAGTAAGAGGATGGATCTCTAGAAAGAGAGTCATAGGTGGCCTTGGATACAACTTGCCTACTTGTATAAGGTAATTTTTAACCTTGATTGATACTTAAAAATATTTATATAGAGTTTTCCCTCACATGGATTGGATCATCATTACCACATCTAAATTGAAAGCCCTCAAATAGTATATAAATGTGTAGTTTGGACCAGGCTTAATCACTATAAGAATTTTGTCTCAAGTCTATAGAATCCATAATTGAAATCCACCATGAATTCATGAAGAAATATCTATATTATTGTAAGATTCTCAACCAGTGAAAGATGATCACTTTTCTCCTCAAATTTATTACATAGGACCTCTCCAAATTCATCTAAATTATTGATTGATGTAGAATTCAATCATTTATTCCACTAAAGTGATTTTCCTTTGAATGATATTGATAACAACCTCATTTCTACTTTTTCATAAGTCACATGATATATTGAATAAAGGTTAGGAATATCTATAATATGTTCTATAGGAGTAACTATATTTTCTCCTATAAAGTAAGGAAGAGACTTTAGATCAGAAGCTAGAATATTATCACATTAAATGATATTTAAAGACTACCACTATTTAATGACACAAAGCCTTTTATTTTGGGAAGATCCATTGAGGTATGGGATTTATAACAATGTTTGGCTAAACAAAATTGGATTGAATAGGAGAATTTTGAGAAATAAAAATAAAAATAGGAGTAGGATTTGGATTTGACTGAGAGGATTTCTTCTTCTTTGCTAATTGGAAAGATAGCTAAGTGAAATCTAGCTCTTCCCCCTTTTTAGAGGATCTTGTGACAATATTTGTTGGCATGAAATGTATGCAAATCTAAAAATAATACTCTATAATTTGCTACTACACTTAGATATATAGATATATGATTCAATTTGTGTGAATAATTAGTTTCATCAAGTGTGATAGAACTATTAGAAACACATATAACACATAGTAGAGATCATATTTCTCAAGTTTTACTCATATTTGGACTAAAAATGAAGTTATATAAGGCTATGGGATACTTATGTTTAGATCATATCTCTAGTTGTGAGGCTAGCTCCTTTGAAATATGACTTTTAGGATCAATTACTAAACACGCTTGATGTTGGGGTGAAAAGAGTGATGAATAAATTGAAATTAAACTTTTATATGATGGTGATGCATCTAAATAGTAATTGATCCTCTATAAAATATGAAACTTAGTCACACACATAGATCAAGATTGAACAATTTGTCAATAAAACTCTCTTAGATTAGTCCTAAACATCAATAATTCCAATAGAGGTTTGAAATAAGCTTAAAAATTGAAGGTGTGTGAATGGAGATCTCTAAACACACTACATACTAACATTATCTATCTCAATTTACGTTCTAACTCTTTAAGTAACCTATAAAGGATGAAATCATAATGGTAAGTGAGGAAAAGAACTACAAAATGAGATATAGATCACACTTATATGCAAATAAATAATCAAAATTTCACAATAAAACCATGATCTATAAAAAAACTTCTCTTTATTGATTTTTTGTGTAATTTACAATTTCTATATAGTTTTCCTGTACCAACCTAACGGATCTCAAAAATATCTTCAAAAGCCTACATATATATTCAAATTTGGAAATATCTATCCAATTTTTCATAGAGGAGAGAAGTATTAGTCTATTTTAGTTAACTCAAGACTAAAACTCCTTTTATAATAATGAATCAAGTCTTCAATTATCTTCTAAGTCTTCAAAATCATGCTTGGTCTTCACTTTGGTGTTGAATGGAAGTGGTACCCCACTCTTGAGTTGTCAAACCTCCTTATATGAAAATGCATTCCAATAATTGTATGTTAACTCCATATTGAAGTGATTTCAAATTGAAAATAAGACATCCTTTGCATGAAAATCATGAATATGTATTAAACTAGCAAACTAGTTCACTAAAGTGATGTGGCCTTAAGGACTAATCAACTCCCTTTGAATTCAACTTGATTGAAGTGGCACTTGTAGATTGTGTTGAGTGTGATAATTTAATTTTAAAAATAGGATATCTGGTACATAAACTTTTTATGAACTACTTGATTACCCTCTTCAATGCCAAACGTTTCCTTGATGTTTGATTAAATAAGCTCATTAGGCTAATTAGGCATAGTAGCTTACTCTTTACATTCAAAACTCCATATAACCTAAAAAAACATTTAAAACCTCAAAAAATATGACATTAGACCTAAATAAATTCCTCCCATCATGATATATATGATTTTGATGAAGAAACTCCTATCATTCAATCGACAGCGTTGATGAGGTCCATTTTGATTCATTTTCCTATAGAGTGGTTATTTTGGAGGAGTTAGTACAGGAAATTCTATGTATATTTATGACCAAATGAATATTTTAAGATGAATAACAAGTCTCAAGATTCAACATCCATGAGTTAGATTTCATGTAACCTAACATGTACCTCCTTTTTCATGTTTTTTCTCCAAAAAAACTAATTTATTCCTTGATCCATAAAATTCCATACATAAAATTGGCATTTATATAATCCTTTATGAGTTTAATTGATGTTTGAAGAGGTTTTAAGTTGATCCACTATGTTTGGAAACAAAATGCACTTTCCTCAAAATTGGTCACTATGAGGATTTGGGAGGGTTTTAGAGTTGAATCTTCTTAGTGATGATTCATGAAGGATAGAAATAAAAATCAAAATTTATTTCCATGAGTTTTTATTGCACTAACCTCATAAAAATAATTTTAAATATTAGGCTCCCATGTAAAATATATGAGAATATATCACGTGAATGAAATCTACCTATATGGTTTTACTTGCATTTTAGACTACCTATGCTCTTAGAAATTGTTCATAAATCACAGCCCCTCAACTAGCCTCAATTTTTCATGAATTTTATTATAGTTCATGTCCTAAAATAATGATAAGATAATTTATCCAAAATCCTCACATGGTGAAAGATATAAGCATTTGATCAAGTGGCTTAGAAAGGTGTCTAAAACTGCATAAATTGAATTTATCCTCATGGATGGAAATGACTCTTCCTTTCCTTATAAATACATAAAATAATCATCATGTGTCCTGTAAAATTTCATAAAAACATCTACAAGTGTCATATTTCTTGAAAAGTCAAAAAATAACCTTTTAGCCTATATACCTGCTTGCTTGATTTAGCCTATATGGGCATGGTTTGCATATGAATTGGATTTTTGACACTATTTAAATTTAGTATTATGATTTAATATAATCATCTTATTATTTTAAAACTCTCAATTTTACTTATAAACCTCTATATCACTTCAAACCACACTTGGACCTCCACTTGCACCATTTTGACTAATTTTTTACTAGTGATGGACTGTGTAAAAATAGTGAATGCTTCCACATGTTAAATGGATTTTAAAATTATATTTGTTATTAATAAAGTAATTATTATTATATGTACCAAATTTCAAGTGTTGAAACCAAATTTCGATGCTAGAATCTTCAATAATCTCTCATACCCCGCCCCCCGCCTTTTTGCTTGGTTCGAGCATGTATTTGACTATGTATCATGTTATTTGGAGATGATTTCAAGGGTAATAGAGGTTTTAAAGATAAATTTAATGTTAAAAAAAATAAATTTTCTTATAAAAAATGATTTAAATCATCTTTTACCTTTTCTATTGCATGCTTAGACCTTGAAATAAGACATTTACTCCTCCATACTACCAAAAATTCATACAACAACTATGTACTGCGCCCTCATGTTATGATAAAAATTATTCATCTCACTTGAAAATATTTTAATATGACTTTGGTTCACTTTACTTGAATGTTCCTGACATATCATCTTACAAGTATATGACTGTGTTAAGGATCTTGATCCTTGTATGGTTGTATGTATGCATCTCAAGGTTAATTTGACTGTGTAAGGGCTTGAAAACCATTTTTTAATTTATCCTAATTCAAAAATATTACTTATATTTTATACCCTTGTTCATGATTAATAAAACAAACATTTATCACAATTAACCTATCTCTTCATCCTTCATGTCTTTGAGATGAATATTTGATCTCATTACTATAGGTAACTTGCAAGGTCTTTATGCATGACTATATTATCAAGGGTCCTATGACCCTTATCAATATGATCTTGATGAGTATATATCATTTTTATCTAATTTATTGATAACTCTTTAATTATTAATCAACCTAGATCATTATGTTTATAAGTTTTAATGATTTGAAAATAAGATTGTACTCAAGCACAACTATAAGTGTACTATGAAACTCAATCATCATAGGATAGTACATATAGTAATAATGAGAGTGTATTATAATATGTTTTTATTGATTACTCATGGCTCATATCTTTATTTATATTATCTATAGTCATTATTAGGTCCTCAAATTCCTAAACCACTACTTGAGTGTAGGGTTACTCCTTTGGACTGTTGTAGGTGGTAGTGTCATATGTCTTTGACTGTATCTTGATTGGAAAACCTTACATTATCCCTCTCAGAAACTCATCATGAAATTTTAAAATAATCAATTAGACCCTTTACGTCATCAACATGCTTCTAAAACCAACCAATTCTTCTTAGTCATAGACCCCAATTAATAATTGATTATATTTTATTTAGTTGTACGAATAATAGCTATAGGTTTCCATGTTAAAATGATACTTTTGTACACAATACCATCCAAAGGTACTTTTTATTTGGTGTATGATTCCACATTTATTATCTTCCTCTTGAAGTGACCTTCATTGACCATAAAATGTCCAATTACAAAATCACCTACTTCGATGTAGATCTCCTCCATTGTGCTAGCTATAGAAGTAGGTTTTAAGAGGGTATGATAATATAGTGAAGTCAAGTGATCTCCATGTTACATATTCCATCATGATCATTTCATGAAAATGAAAACATAATGTCATAGTGTATTTCATGCTTTATATATCCTTCTTGAGGCTATAAAGGACTTAACTTTTGTCAAACCACTGTAGGTCACTACCCCAAAGTAAGCCTATAGGGTTTCATAGTGGGATATAGGTGAGTTCCTTAGGTTTATGACTCTCCTTGATAATTTAACTACATGTATTTATATCCTCATTTGTTTACAATGTTTTTGGTTTAGGTTATGATGCTTTCTTGATATACATTGGTGACCAAGCTCTCATCACTTTAGGTGAATGCACCTATAGGCTTGTAGGTGCATTTAGGCACTGTAGGTCTATATCCATGAGGTAGGAAGCATGAAAAGTCACATCATATCTCAAACCTATGATGACACTTGTATAAACCTTAACAACAATATATAAATGGTCAAAAACCTTGATGTTATTAAAAGTATGACCCTCCATCTTATTTTTAGCAGTTGTAGGTTGACCTAACACTGCATATAGGGATTCTTTGGCATCAAAATGGAATCATAACTACCTCTCTTCAATTTGTACTATGAATGGGAGATATTATGGTTAATAAACCCTATTTTATGGCTTATACTCATCCATTCCTTGATATAATTCCAATACATAATAAATACTATCTTATATCAATTGTAATTACACTTTAGTACCATTTATATGGACTATGAACTATATATAGACCTTAGGAAAGGTTCAATCATTATTTGATCCTTGATAATATCCCTTAATTTCTTGATGAGGTCATTCATAAACATAAAAACATGATATATCTTCATTTTCACCTTGACTTGATGCATATCATATACAACATGACTATATTCATCTTTTTTCCATAGGTGAACCTTTTTAAATGATGTTAAAATTTAGGTCCAATCACTTATTCTCACCTCCATGAAGACTACTCCCCATATTATGTATTACTTGATCTTATTTATCTTGAATAAGGTCTATCTTCAATCCATGAATATTCATAGTATCTAATAATCATAATTGACTTCTCTTAGGCTTGTTATAGAACTCATTTCCTCATTATACATGGTGTTTCAATTGGCCTATAACCTCTTGTTCATGCTTATAGTTCCCTTTGATAAAAATTTGGCTCATTTTGAAAATGTAACTATGGAATATAGGTGGGGTGAGGGTGGAAGATGATGAAATATGTTGAAACTCATGAAAGGAGGGTGAAAATAAACAAAACACAATGAAAAATGGTAGAGTATGATAGTGGTATGGGGTGAATGAGGTGGAGGTATGAAAGAACCTAGAAGCATGCCATGAAAACTTCAATATTCATATACAACTATAACACATAATAATCATACCACATTAATTTTGAGGCCATTAGAGGAGGGAAACAGGGTAAAATTAAAACATAGGTTTCTAAAAAAAAACTTAAAATATGTAAACTTTCATTAAATATGCTAAACTAGGCCATTTGAGACACTTGAAAGTACCAATATGGGATAAAACATGGATATTTTGGATAATTTCTTGGGAAATTTCATTAAAAACATGAAAACATGAAGAAAAATGATATCATGGATCAAAACAAGAATACTTGAAAATCCACTCTCTCTCCAAAATTGTACAACTTCTCCTAAGAGGCATGCCAAACTATAGATTGGACTGATTATCTTTTCTTTCTTTGATTGAATTTGAAATTTGTAAATAATAGATGAAGGATGACATGTAAAGGAATATTATGTCCTTAGGAGTTTGTCAAAACTTGAATTTTCTCAAAATACAACCTAGGTGAGGAGAAATTTAGAAAAAATAGTTGCCTTTCTAGTTACAAGACTACAAAAATTACCCTATCCTAAAATTGATTATTGATGAGGGTGGAGAAGACATTTATAGAACCACTTGCTCCATGATGAATACCTATTATTCTATTTTCTTGGATCCAAAATTTAGACCTATACCTTCTTTTTGTAAATCATACCATCATCAAACCTGTAAGTAGGGCTCTTTGTGCAAAATTGGCAATTGCCTGTAGTGGACCAATTTTAAACCTATAATACATCAAAAAACCATGAAAATATTACTAAATATTTTTCATGTAATCGTATTCAAATTTCCTACCCATACTATATGGAATTTCATATGGATTCATACCTTACTTTATGAAATAAAGGAAAAAATGTCTATTTATGGCCTTTTAAACCTAAGATCTCACTTCCACCACCATAATTAGAAGAATAGATAAGCATTACATGAAATAACATGTAAAATAAAAAAATTTAAAATTTTTACATGTTTTATTTAGCCTAAATGGCATGCATGGGTTAGAAAAGGCCCTTTTCACATTTGAAAACATATCAAAACACCTTTTTTCTTTTTGAAACTTTAGACTGAGGTAAATTTCATGTTTTTAAACATATTTAAAGGCTTTTTAAAAACAAATAATGAATTTTTTTACCTTAAATTTGACATTGAATAACAAAAATTGCTCTTTTAGGCCAAAAATAAGCTTCTTTTACCAGTTTGGCAAGACTACTAATAGGATAGTTGAAAGTTTCAAATTATAGGGATTGGTATTTGGCCTTGATAGGCCATATAACCAATAGTTTGGTAAGGGGACATCATATTTAGGACATGACTTATTTATGTCCTATAATTTGGTATAAATATAAATTCCACCTTATGGCTTGGCCACAGGAATAATGTTGGACATCCAATTAGAGTAATCAATAGGTTGGATAAATCATGCTTCCAAGAATTTTTGTAATTCTTCCTTGAATATTAAAGCCACTTTAGGGTGAATCTTTCATAATTTTTTATTGATTGGTTTCGAATTAATATGAAAAATTAAATGATGCATAACCAAGGATGGATCAAGTCATGGCATGTCTAAATAACACCATGCAAAGATATCTATAAACTCTTTAAGTAGCTCAATAATGATTTGTCATTCCTTAGGCATAAGAGTTTCCATTAGTTTGACTATTTTAGGATGTTCTTCAGTTCCAATTTTGACTTTAATTACCTCCTCAATGAAGGAGGTAAATTGATCCTAAAGATAGGTTAGAGGATATGATAAATACTAGATGTGTGAAGCCAACTCTTTTAGGAACTTTGTATCTATTTCAGTATAAACTTATAATTTATCTCCAATAGGTAAAAAATCTTCCAGATCTTGAGATGGATCTTCTTATTCAAATTCCTCTTCTTCAATTTGGATAAGGGATGTTTTTTTCCCAAAATAAGTTTATTGATAGAGATTAATAGAAAATCCTTTCTTATGATCTTTGGAAGGCATAAAATCCCATGCTCTCAAATATTTTACAATGGGCTCATCAGTTTTGAATTCATCAAAGGATGTATCATGTTGTTAATCCCATTCTATTAGTGAAGGGTAATAGATGGATATATCAATAGTGGTGATAGTGGTATTGTGAAAAAGGTTAGTGGCAATAAGATCTTCATAAAGACTGTAAATAGATATTGTATTGACTTCTTTGTCAGAAAAAGACTCCTTACAAATCAAATTTGTATCCATAATTATATTTTTTATGTTAGTGTTAAGAGGTTTACACCCTGGACCAAGATATTGTGGATGTTCTTGAACTTCTATAGGCTCAATCCTACCTTGATCATGTCTCCCTAGTCCTTTTCCATGATAATGCATATTCTTTAACATTTTTTGAATTTGGGGGTATTTATTTTGGTGAAATATAAGGGCCTCATTTTCTATAATAATCAATGAATCATCAATCTCATTAATGTATTCTTATGATAATAGTCCTACACTATAAAAGGTCATTGGTCTAAAATAAAAGTTGATAGGATTGTCTTTCCTCATGGTTGGAGACCTATAACCACATGGGGAAAGAGGTAAATCACCTACATAAAAGGTTTTATATTAATATTTACCATAGCCTATGGATGTGATATTAAGGCAAGTGACATCTGGTAATGGTTTAGAAGTATGAACTAGATCATCAGGGGGGCATATTTGGTAGTTGTTGGTTTTGGATGGGATTTATTCATTCTAAGAAAATAACATGTGGGTTGAGATTAACCCATTTGGAAGCTATGAAAATTCTCAATTTCCCTAGGAATTATGAATTCCATGCTAGAATGAGGTAATTTTGGACATTGGTGGAGATTGGATGGGACTACTTGTATTTCATGGATCGACAAATGAACCAATAGTATATTATATAGAAAATCAACATCCATAATGTGAATTAAGATCTTATGTATAATGGGTAAATAAATAGTGCCTATAGATGACCATTCATTATCATCATATGCTTTAATCATGATTATAGTAGACCTCGATGATGCTTCATAATACCCCAATTTATTTAAGAAATCCAAATTAGAAAAATTCAATTCAAACCCTTCGTCTATGAGTACCTGAGGGATGTAGTGGTTGAAGATGGAGATTTCTATAAATAATGGGTAGTTATGATGTAGTCCAAGGGCAGACATGTCTTGGGTGCTAAAATTGATTTTTTGTAAAGGAGACAAAGGACCGACTAATGCTTGGAACTAAATAGTGTCAATATCTCATGGGACTTTTAGATCATTTAGGACTTGATTGAGGATCTCCTTATGCACATATGATGTTTTGAGAAGATCCATAAGTGAGATTTGAGTAGGGTTCTTCTCAAGTTGTTGAATTATATCATAAAAATTATTAGAAGATATGGATACTTTCTTGGAGATATTGACCTTTTGAGATATTGATGTAGTTAGGTCCTTTTGGTGGTGCCCCTAGAACTATGATTTTGCTACTTTATGTAGTAACTACATAGTCAGCTATAACCTAATTGATTTCTACTATGGTGGATGATGGTGGAGTGGGATCTTGGGGATTTTTATGGTATTTAAATATTTTTATAGGATTGCATGATAGTCTATATGATTGGAAGTGGATACCTGACCCTGGTCTCTAGGAGGATTCCATTGTACCTGACCATGTTTGGGTAAAGGATCTTGATAAATACTAAGTTGCTAATTTTTATATTGATTAGGAGTACTCTCCCCTTATATTTTAATATATCCCTTTTTAATGAAATCCTAAATGTAGTGTTTTAATTGCATACACGTTTCTATATCATAACCATTGAATCTATGGTTATGATATAACTTTTCCTCATGATACCAATTGGGTCAAGGTTTGATATCATCCAAAGTTTGGATATTGGAGAGAGTAATCATGTCTGTAATGATAAATTACTAAAGGACCACTTTAATAGGCACTCCAAGGCTCATAAGAGGTCTTTTTCCTATTTGAGGCTTTGGCTTACCTCATGGCACTCTGATGGAGTAGGCATTTTGTTGATCAGTGCGAGTCTTGCTTTACATTATTTGAACATGTTTTGAGTCTAAAACTCCATCTCCCACATAATTTATATTCTTATTGAAGAATTTTGATTTACTAAAAAATGATTTATCTTGATGTTTATTTTTTTTATTCTGGGTGTATAATTTGATTTCTCCCTTTTCAACGAGTGCTTTCTTGATTTGTATCCCCTTTTGAATAATCTCATCAAAATATTTAGCACATTGTAGTTTCAATTTATATTTTAGTTCTACATTGAGGTTTTCAATGAATATTTTGGATAATTCTTTTTCCAGAACTATACATTTTAAGTGGCTTACTAAACTTCACCATCATTGTAAGAATAAAGCCAAACTTTCCACATTCCATTGCATAGTGTTGTAGAGGTATATTATGGAAACATCATGTTCTATGTCTAATGATAAATGTCTCATAAAAATTTTAATTAATTCTTTAAAACTAGATACATACCCCTTTGGTAAATGCATGAACCATTCTAATGATGGTTTTGTGAGATGTTTTATGAAAATTCTTAGGAGGTAGGCATCGTCATATGCAACCTCATGGAAATCCACATAAAAATCTTGAGTATGATCATGGGGACAAACTTTTACTCTATATTTTTTTAAATTTTGGTACCTCAAAGTGTGGTGGGAAAGGAATTTGTAGAGTGCTCATATCTAAGGGAGAAGAACAAAACATTTCATATTTATATTTCATCACTTGCATGTGAGGTTCAATCTGTTGGAGAGTTTCTTTCATCATTTTCCATTCTTACATATATTATGGATCCCCAAGGAGATTAGAACTTTGGGCATGACTTGTGTGTGGTGTATTAGAGTTATGGATATCTTTTCTTGGGTAGGATGGTCATTTATTTTTTGTGTGAAATTTGGAGGCTAAGGAATTAATTTGTTATGTGAATTGATCTAATCAATCCTATAGGGTAGTTTATCTCTTATTAGCCTAGATGCAGTTGTTTTGGAGAGGAAATTATTTCTATTGGTCTTTAAGTTCTTGTTTTTGGTCCATAAGGTCATATTCTTCAGGTTATTAATTGGTATGTGTATGCTAATGATGAGTATTAGGTTGATTAGATGGGCAGACTAAGTGTTGTGAAAGGTTGTGATCAAAGCTAAGGGGTGGTGTGACCCCCATTTTGATCACTTGAGTTAGAATATGGTCATAGTTTTCATATATATATTGATGAAATTATGTTTTAACTTTATCACTATGGAAAAAGTCATTTGTAAATCAGTCTTCTTCTATGAGAGTGTGCATGTCACTATGTATATCATCATGATCTTAGTTTTTATCACCTAAGTTCCCCAAAAAGTCATTTTCTTGGTTAGATCTTTGTCATATTCCAAGAATATGGGTATGGTTTTACATTGGTATGATGGATGATGAGGGTCATGAAATAAAATTTGATTGGCTATGTTTTTAATGTAGGTTGATGGGAGAGGATGTGGCTTTGAATAGTAATTTTATCTAGAAATAAAAACTAAGAATGGTAAAAGAAGATGATTTGGAAATTTTTTGACCTTGGATTTAGAGGGATGTAATATTAGGGTAACTAAGGATTATCAAAAACCAAACCCTTACTAGGGTTCAATCTAGTAAGGAGACTAAAAAGGTGATATGATCAAGTACCTTTCACACTAGCAAAAAGGATGATTGGATAGGTTCTAAGTATGAAGAGTAAAATTATAAGGAGGTAATGGGTGTTAGATTAAATATTTTTTAAGGTTATATATGTTGATAATACCTATTCCAAATGTGATAAGGAAGATTGGAGGGATGGGTGACCACTAAGATTTGGTTTGAAGACTAATGTTGTACTCAAAAATTGTGAATGGAGAATATGGAATAGATGTTTGATGTGGTTTTAGAATTGGAGTTATATTAGGAGTGTTCACATGTTTTAGAACAAAAATGGGATTGGATGACTTGCTTCATAAAAAACATGAGTTTAAGCACGACACACAAATAACACACTCAACCAAAAATACTAATTTAGTCAACTAATTAGGTGTGTAATTCAATGTTCACACCATATAATGGATTTTTAGGGGATTTTGTAGGCTAATGGTCCATTATGAAATCAATATAACCCTCTATAATTTGTCTACACTTAATGACTTATTATGAGTTGATCCTCACTCTAGTAGTGAAATGTCTATTATGGTCGATGGGTCTTAAGCTAGGTTTACACAAAGGTTTAGAAGGGATTCCATAATATAAACTAGGTATGGTGGGGTCCAAGTCTATATAGGGTTATTTCTAATTATTGGTTTATAAAATTAGATATTCCCCTTCATGAATGACCTATGTATGGGGTTAACTACTTGGCCTAGACACAATTATCCTTGATATTTATACTCCACTAAAACATAGAGTTTTGTTGAATGTGTGGTGATGAAATCCATGAAACCAAAACATAATGACTAAGTCCATGCATGGGGATGAATTCTACGTCACTTTATATCTTAGACTCAATGGGATAACAAACAAGTAAACATGATCAATTTTCTTGATTAATTACCTATGTGAACAAACATAAAAATGAATAATCAAGTCACATAATACGTGATATATACAAGAATCAAGACTAAATTATAAAATTTTATCACCCCTCCTAAAAACACAAGGGTTATGAAAATAAATTAGGTGTCTTTGTCTTGAGAAGTCCTACACAAAAAGGGTTAGAAGTCTGATTTAAGGTCAAACCACTACTTCCATATAAAACCCCTAATACATAGTTGGTTTAAAGTGAAATTACAACTAAAAACTATGATGTTGCAACTATCAAGCAAACCACTAATCATAAGTTAAGATATTGCCACTTATAGTTAACCATGATAGTCAGCCAAAAAGTTCTTGAAAACTATGACATTTAGAGCAAAATTGTGACTATTAAAGTGATGTCACTACTACAAGATTACTGATATTACAAAAGGATATGAGACATTAAATATTTTTGTTTTTTTACTATATCAAATGTTTATATATATTATGATAAATTTTTAATAAATGCAAATGCCATAGATAACTATGGCAAATTTTCAAAATTTCCACTATGTATCAAAATTTTACTTAAAGATACCAAGATTTCTTTAAACAAAATGGATAACTATCACACAATTTTGCAAAATAGATAATTAGAGTGATAAAATTATATTTTATCAATTGAAAACAATCAATAAAACAACCCCAAAAATTAACTAAATCACAATTTTGTTACTACCAAAGTAATATTGTAGATTCTTAATCAAAACTACCACCACACAAATAATGGTATTGCAACAAATAGAAAAAAGGTTAAGGATTTGATATTCTTATTTTAGATGATCCCTACTTTATGTTTTCCCTATTGTAAGCACAAAATAATTTTATATAAAAAACCTTCTTGACAAAATGCGGTTATCCCAAAATGATATAAAATCTAAAATGGTTAAATAATCTTTCAAAAGAGGTTGTATAATCACTAATCTTCCTAAAACTAGAGAATTAAATAGATAAAACTATAGGCCAAAAATTTAGTGGATGAACTTTATCAAATTTGACAAAAATATAAATAACATGACTTGTGATGGTGATATCATGATTTATAGGCCAATGTCACAAGTCTTGAAGTAATGATATCACACTTCAATAATCAAAAGTTAGATTCTTGACCAGACCTATTTACTGCACACAAAAGATACAAAACCCCTACCTAGAAATAAAAAATAATTAAATGTGATAGCACATAGGTTAGAAATAATAGAAAAGTATTTATTTTAGGATAACTTCAAAATCTTGAAGAAACATGATTAATAACACAATATCACTAATAACATAGCAATGTCACTATTTTTGAAGTAGTGGTATTACACAAAGATGACAACATATCAAATATTGAGATTGTTAGTGGTTGAAATAATAGTTAGCATAATACCACATAAATAACTATAATACTATGATTGCAAGATGGCGAATACTAGTGCAATATCACAACACACTTGTATGTGATGATTTTATTGATTTTGACCTTTGTTTCCCATCTAGTTGTACATGTAAGTCACTAAATCTCCTCTAACAAGCATAATAGGTTAGATTTAGGGAGTGACTCCCACCACGTTCACCAAATGATTGAGTATATTTTGTATTATTTCCTATATTACTAATTTTAGCAATTAAAACCCAAAATGTAAACAACTTCAAGGGAAAGGATAAAGAGACAATCAAATACTTAAAATGGAATCTCTTACCATCCTCTTGTCCCTTATATATATTTTACAAGATTTCCAAAATGATTTTGAAATAAAAATGAGTGGATTATTGGATTTCTTGATTGATCTTAATAATGGATTCAATGGCTTCTTGGATTGGTGATGGCTTTGACAAGGCTATAAGAGTGTTTGGATAATGCAAGTGTAATAGATGCTTATGGTTGGAAGTTTTAAGTTTTGAAAATTAGTTGGTCATGGAGGTATGGATTGTTTATATAATATATGGGATGGAAAATCAATGGCTCATATTTAATTTTGAGTTATTAAGAACAACGGTTGGGGATTTTCTAAATAATTTTTAATTCCTTAGAAACCTCTAGAATATAGGGATCTAGATGGGGGAGGCTAAGTTAGAGGAGATTATATAATCCTCTAAGTCTAGAATCTCCAATAGGAAAAAAAGGTGTTGGAAATCCTAGGTTAGTAGGATGGTATATGGGCAGGTGAATAGAAGGGATTTTTAAATTGGTAAGTGGGATAATAGGTAGTTTATTAGGTTAGTAGGTTTAGTTAATGGGATAATAGAGGTGATTAATTGATTCTGAGGGTGAAGTAAGGTTTATGGGATGTGATGTATTTTATGTAGGAACTAGGATATTAAATAATTATCTATGAAATGTGATTATGGGTTAAGTTATCAGAATTAGTAGAATTATTAAGGTGAGCAAATTTAGGTGCATACAATTATATATTGGTATTACAGGTAGTTTTACTTATCTAAGAACTAAGGGGAAAGTTACTTGTTATTTTTAATATTGAGTTATTATTTATTTCACCACCTGATGGTGAGGACAAGATATAAAATTGCAAAAATTAACCCAAGGTGTGTTAACCTTAATAGAGGTAGAGGTCATAGGGATAATAGTCTTGAAAGAGTGGCACCTCCTCTCCAAAATGTTAGTAGTAATGTTGTATCCCCTAACCTTGATAAAAAAAAATCCTAATGATAACCAAGAGTTAGTATTGAATGGGATACTAATTGCATTAAATGCACTTCAAAACAAGTTAGACACCTAAGAATACATATTGATCAACTTGGAGGGTGTTCCACCTGAATAAATTCCTTTTCGAGAAGAAGGTGAATCATTATCATATATGATTTCTTTTGAGGATAACCATGTTGATAAGCATGCAATTATAGATAATGTTTATTATAATTCAAAAAATTTGAGTCATAAGGATAAAGGTGTTGAGTATATTTGAATAATTTATAATTCGGTAAAGAGAGGTGAACACTTTTATTATTTCCCAAGGTATATAGAATATGGTCATTATTTAGATTTTTACTTCATACTATGCCATAAAAATATTATTTTCATCATGTAAATCATTCTAAAAATGGTGATGGGTTCAAGGATACAACATTAAACATAAGTAATATAGATTCTTTGATCCAAGTTCAAAATTATTTTTACATATAGGTTGTAGGTGATATTTTGAGATACAATAAGGTTATAGGCTTTGATGAGATTAATATTAATATTTATAGTGAATTATTAATCCCATGTATTTGGATACAAATGAATTTCATGATGTATCATATAGATTATGTTTGTTATTCTAACAAATTTATGGAGGATTAATGCTCATGATTCATAAATAACTCCTTGGATCCACTTTTTACACTTAAGCACAAGGTTATAGATGATGTCGTGATATAAATAATCATAACCAAATGTTTGATCTTGGATGATGGTAATCATAACGGGTGTAAATATTATCTAAAATATTTTATGACTAAGCATGGCATGGTGTTTTTGGAATAAAATTACTTATAGGTTTTCTACCCTTGGATGTGTGAAAGATAATTCATGAATGATGAGATTCTACAAGATGGCTTCACCATTTGATGCATCACAAAGGCAAAAACACTTTTCAACACTTGGGGTAGCCACAAGGTGTGAAATGACTCTTTTGACATGGGTTTAGGTGATATATCTTCTAATGATGATATAAGGTCTACTTTGGATCAACTTTTCATGGTGTTTAATTTTCACTTACAAGATTTCTCTTGAGTAAAGAGGACCATAAAGAGTTGATGAATTGTGTTGGATATATCCTTCCTATTGAGGAATTTATAAGAATTGAAATAATATATCAATGGAAAGTTCACATGAATAATATACTAACACAACATAATCATGGTGGATTAATTCCAAACTTTGATATTTTTTCAAAGGATCACCAACAAGACATGAATGGAATGTATGGTGATGGGATACTACTGTAAAGTGATAAAAGAACCATACCCAAAGTACATATGAACCAAATTTACACCATTAATGTTTTTTTAATCACCATTATTATCCACCAAATTATTTAATTTACACTCAAATTATTGTATATGTAATTTTGTAGCTACTATACCAATGTTATGTTGCTGATTTTTATAATTTCATATCATGATCTATTGTTATTAGTCACGAAAAACTATGAATTTGCACATTATAAATAGGTTTATGTTTCATTAAATAAATATATTCAAGTTGAGACACTTTATGTGGAAAATAATTTTGACATAATAGATGAAACATTAAAACAAATGGAAAAAAATTGATGTCATGCCCAAAACATTTGTCCTAATACCTACGTAATTTTTTTGTTATCTTATTTTAGTGATGTTTGTCTATTGACTATGGTTTCTTAATGTTTAATTATTATGACTCGGTTGATGAAAAATTAGTGTGTGAAACATACATAATTATTACAAGACTTATTTAAAATATATGATTGACACCTCAAGGCCTCTTTAAGATTATAATATAAGTGTAAGATGTTAATATCATTGTAATTCCAAGAATTAGTTAGTGACATCCTGATTAATGAATTGAGACAAGTCACATCATTAAAAGGTAATAAATTATAGTATCTTTATTTAAAGGATCAAAATTTTATTCACACATAACCTGATCAACATACTTGGGGGGAATGAAATGATCATGAACAACAATCAAGTAAAATGGGGTTACCACTTTAAGGCTCACCAATGGAGAGTCATCTAACACTAATAAACTATACTCTTAAGGCATTCAAGATAAGGAAACCATCAAATTTAAATTGAAATGGTTGAAAACAACCTCATAGTTATCAAATTTAATCTTAAATTAATATTGAACATATATATTTATCCAAATACATATGAGCCTAACATGAAGGAAAAATACAATCACCAATAACCTAGCCTAAGAACATGTAATCAATGACCCCACCACAACATGGGCAGCCTACATATTCACTTCATGGAATCATGTTCTGATGTATTTCTCCCCACACTTGTAATGGCCTTCTCAATGAGATATAATCATCAAACAAGAGTTGGTGATGTAAGACAATAATGGAGCTAGTACATCACTTAGGAGAGATTCTAAAGATCTACTAATCTATTGTAATGATTGACACAACTTAAGGTCATCAGTCACTATCTATGAAATCATAGAGTATAGGTGACAACCCAATCACTTTCACACAATATCACGATAAAAAGATGCATGACTAATAACTTGTATTCTCTTATTCCAACATGGTGAATGACTCTAAAATATTTAAATAATGTTGTTTAGAGAAACTTTATCTCTGAAACAAATCTTAAAAGGTGTTCATGATTAATACAGGAGAGAACAATCTCAAGTCTTAATAATCAATAGGGTCACTATATGCAATAGATGGTCAACTAATAAAAACATGTTAAAGCTAATGATACATACATTTTCAAGGAAACATACCATATCATTCATGATTAAGCAAACATACTAATAATTAGATACTTTAAGCATGTTTTCTAATTACACACTAAATCTAGTTTCAAATTTCCCACATTAAGATGACATCTTAAGGGTTAATTTCCTAAGAATGTTCACCAATAACATTCTCAAGTTAGTTGATGACACTTGCATGAAATTTTTCTCTAAGGGTTAGTATTATAATCCCATACCCAGTCCCTAAGCTACCTACATATTTATAATGATCACATCACACATAGAATCAGAGCCGATTATAGTTCACCCAAAATCAACCCTCAATTATCTTGACAAGCGCTTACTCAAAACATTATCACATAATATTGCATACAATAAGGTAAGGATTAAAATATTCCTTAATTAAAACCAAAAGACTCAATAATATTTTCCAATAATATAGCTCATAATAAATATGCATAAATTAGGACTAGAGAGTATTATCATCTTTTTTGTGTCTTATACACTACCATGCTATTGACTATAACTACATACAAATGGGTTTATCTAATCATAAATATAATGTGTATTTTATTATTACCACAAATCAGTCAATGAGTTCTTAAGACATAACATCTTATATTTAACCCAATATGGATTTACCACAGTTAATAATTTTCATATATATGTCAAATCCTAGTCAACCTTAAGAAGTTAAGAGAATAATTAAGCAATGGAAACATATCAAAGGAATGTATTGTAATTCAATACATCATTTAGGTTCCATATACTCAAACACATAAATTATAAAAAGGTTCATGGCAATCATCATGGTTTTCAAAAGGTGTTCACAGGCTTGATGTGTCATGTTAATTCTCCCTTAAATCTTAAACATTTACGGCCTCTCTTAAACACTTCTTTGGTCACTAGTACATGTTTACACTAGAATCCACCTTAGATTCACTTTGGATGGCTAAAACACCATCAAAACACATGTTTAGGTTACTATTCTATACCCTGTTATAGGTCCACATTCCTCTATATATGGATTGAAACTGTATATGGGGTTCTAAACATAGATTTTGAGCCTATTTTATGGTTTATTAGGTTAAATTACTCCCTTTAATCACATAGAGTAATTTAAACATGTTGTCAATGGTCAAGTTTTCAACTTAGGGTGTGAATTTCTCTTTAGGATTGAACATGTAGATAACATTGCTCAAAATTAGTGCATAAAGTTTATTTTTTAGGCTTCCTAAAAACCACCTTCCATTTGACATCTTCCTCCCAAAATTTTCATGTCTCTTATCTAAGCTAGGGATTGAAAATTCAAGCCATTAGGATACCTTAGAAACTTTTATGAATATGTCATATGTTATTCCCAAAATGCTCACGGACCTCTATTTTACAATCTTTAGCGAAAGTGTCCCTGTACATGGTCATTTGTGTTTGAGGTTGATTCTCTACTTGTTCTTGTAGTATAGTCATTAAAATGAGGTCTTTCGTGGTATTTTAGCATACTAGGATCTGAAGGAGTTAACAAACTCGATTCAATGCCTCAAAAGGTACTTTCATGCTCTATTGGCACCACCTATAAGTAGGCATGGTCAAGTACATGTAGTCAACATATATAAAGATGAATAATGTGTATTTATTTAACTATTTACTAAATTACGAACCAATCTCATCCTCATAAACTCGTTCCTAATATCTCAAAAGATATAAAACAGGTGTTACAATCTCATTTTCAACATGAATTCCTCCATATGAGCACCTATCTCATTTTCAACATGAATTCCTCCATATGAGCACCTATAGGTGCACATTCCAATTACATATTGTGTGATATGTATGGTATATAACTACAATAGTCTTCTTATCACAGTCTTTAGAATATCTAATTTATTTATTCCTACTCCCAAACACATTTCAACATCTAGAGACCTCAAATACAACTTCATGAACATACTAAACAAATTATGTACACGCGATTCAACATGGATGTAGATAAAAATGGGTAAGGAGCTGACTGAGTATGACCATGGGCCATAAGTTTCATCAAAACATGGAACTATGAGCCCAAACATAGAAGGGAGGTGGTCTCTATGGTATTTAAACATGGGAAATATCATGGCCCATTTATATTAAGCTTTTGCAGATAATACAACCTTCTACAAGTAGTGGAAATGGTTACCATTGCACCTAGGATAGAAAACTACAAATTGAACCAAAAATCTCATGAGATCTTTACCAAAAATGAAAATAAGCATGGAAATCATGAGGATATGGATTAAAAATCATATGGAACTCATCTCAATAGCTCAGTTTTATGAAAATGCTCAAACCAATGCGAAACCTACAAGGTACACATGTTAGCAGGTAGATTTGAAAGGTCAACATCTTAGGAATGGTTCATAAAGCTCAGAACTTCATTATTCTACAACCAAACATCAAATTTAATCTGAATAAGCATAGAATACAACCCCAAGAGTATTTTTCTTAAAACCTCTTGTGCTGACCGTACTGAGTACAAACCTGCAGGTCACTTTTGCTTGCCAAGAAGGGTGACAAGGAACTTAATAGTTTTGAGAAATAAATGGTACTTCTAGATAATACAATTACATATATTTAAAAAAACCGCAATATTAAATTATAATATTAATATATATTAGTATTATAGTTTAATATAATTATTGTCAATGATTAAATTTAATATATAAAAATTGTACAAATATAAATATATAATTAACATCACTACTTTTTTTCAACAGTGAATGGGTTGTTACAATTCACATTGTTTTTTGTTTTGTAAAAGGATGTTATTGTGTTTTTAGTCTTCTCATACGACTTCATGGCTACTAGTCAATCAACAATAGGAAATTTGTTAAGACGAGGCTACCTGAGTTAGAGCATTTCCACTATGAAGAAACACGAAAGGTTGATTAGCGCGCTTGTCATTTATATGTTTTTTGTTTACTTAAATTTAGTACTAGTGTTAATTCCACAAGCTCCATTCAATTTTTAAAATGGAATGTATTATTTTTAACCATTTCTCTTTTTTTCTTTGGTACATTTTTCTTAATATTAAGAGAAAAATTTATAATGTAGTTTGAATGATGCAGAAAGAATCATCCTAAGCTAAAGTTGGCCTTTTCTTATATGTTCCATTCATTCAATCATTCAATCCTAGCTAAGGAAGTACGAATAGGAGGTAAGATCTCCAAATCCAATTTTAGTTGGTAATAGTTCATTTAATGTTGGGTTTCTTCAATATGTTGTTGGGTATTCAACGTAATTCATAGAAAAATCTAAGGCAAACAAAGTTATTACATCACAGTGGGTTGTAGAGGGCCTACGTTCATCATATCTGACAAATGGGTACTAAAAAATGCACATTTTAATGACATCATGATCCATTTCACCTAAGTTTTTGGTGTCTAGTATATTGTTTCAATGGTCCTAGTTTTTGTTAGTATTGAGGGGAAAGTAGCACTTTTCAGCAAGTCTATCCTATAGACTTTTATGCATTGTAGTTTTGTTTGATATTTGCTGAAAATCGTGTTTTTTTAATTATGGTTTTGTTTGATATTTATTGAAGATCATGTTATTTTATTGTAATCTTTTTGTATGATTTTTATTGAAAAACATAATTTTTGTGTGTGTTTTGAAAGCATACATTGTAGTATCCTATTTGTCTTCATTTTATTTTGCTTCATGTCAAGAGAAAATTTTATAATGTAGTTTGAATGATGAAGTTAACAATTTTTATGGTGTAAAAAATTGAATCTCAAATGCCTTTTTATGCATATAGTATTATTGTCAATAGGTTCTTTGGGCTACCCAACCAGATATTAGGGTTGTGTATAATGTGTATTTTCTATTTGATGCAATTACTATCTTGACTACATTTCACTTTCTAAGTTACAAATGGCTTTCTGGCTGTATGCAGCCAAAACAAATAACATGAAACACCATTATAAAATAGTATTTGTCGTATGTAGCCAAAATCACTGTATGCAACCAAGATTTATTTAAAAATTAGACAATTCCACATCATAAACATTAGTAGATTGAAATTTATATTAAAAAACATTTGATTGAGTAAAGAGCGACACAGTAATCACCATTTATTTTTTAACGAGCAAAATAATATAAAAATGATATGTCATTGATACATTATAAAGGTGTTTTAATTTGTAGTTGTCAGGAAAAGTATATTGGATCATCACACAACCTCATGTAAATTATTTTACAAAAGCTAAAACAATAGTACCTCGCCTGGCAAGTACTAATAAATGAAAAGAGTAATTTTTTTCCTAAAAAAAATAGGTTGGAATATTTGACTCATAATAGATTTAGAGATGGTAAGGAAATAGTCAATATAGAGTAGGTTTAGACTGTCAAGCCAACAAAATTTACAAAATGAGTAAAAAAGGATTATTTTTATAAGAATATTTTGGGCATATCGAGTAGTTAGAGTAGATAATAGTATATTGTTAATGTACATGAATTGATTTGATAATCTTAATTTTCAATGTTATCTTTTTGAAAATCTTGTTTGGTTTTTTAAAATTCTATTCATATCTACAATAGATATATATCATTCTTTAAAAATTTAAGGATGCATTGAAGACTATAAAATGGGGGATGTATTTGAGAACCTATGTTATCCATCAATTATTATCAGGCTCCTAATATATTTGTATAAATTTAATAATCAACACTTCAAATTTAAATACATGCTCAACAAATAATCTAGTGAATATAAGCCCTGGTCATATATGAGTTTTTACACTAGTAGAATGAATTCATGGAAAATAATTAAATGGTTTAGATTTTCCTAAATTCTCCTCTCAAGGTTTGAAACATTTTATCTTGCACTTTCACAATAGATTCATTCAATTCATGTCATGTTTATTCATTATGTAGATACTTAAATTTGGTATTAGACATTTGAAAATATCAATTTTGACTTATCATTGACTTAGACTTGTACATATATATATGACTCTTGCACATCCTTTTCCCTATAGATTTGCCTATCTATTGGCTAAAGCAACCCAATTTTTTGTCATTCATGTACAAAGTTTCCATAGTTTATTCCATACTAGTATATTAACTTATGCACATTGTCTCCATACTCCAAACCAACATTTCATCCTTCCTGGACACTGCCGACAATAATAAAGAAAAAATTGGTTACCTGTATTGTCTACTTTAGCAAACAATGTTCCAATTTATCTTAACAATTATTTTTCAAATTCAAATCCCTTCCTTAGGTCAGCCCACACATTTTGTATGCCTGTTATAGAGGTAAATTACCTAGATTCATCTATTTATACACATCAATTCTAGGGTTATTCCTATCTATCTCATATCTAATAAGCATTGAGAAATTTCTTTGCACATCCTTAAGGAAATATCATAAAATATCCAAATCTAAAAAAGTGTCAAGTGAACATTTTATAAGACAAGTGTGAACGCCTAAAGTAAGGTCAAAGTTGTATATTGTCAAATGTTAAACTCCAAAGAGCTACATTGCATTAAGTCATATCACTCTTGAGGACACATACACATAGGTCGAATATCTACTTGTAGTTGAGAAATATTTGGATTATTGGAACATAGACAATCCTCAACCACTCAATAGGGTATGGTTGAGTTATCCAACCCATATTTCTAGCCCATTTTTTCATCACGGAAGTGCCAAAAGTGGACCTAGGGTTCAAGGCAAATGAGGACAATATATGAATCTATAAATAAGAGTGAGGGTAGGATATTACTCAAAAAACATTTTGATAGGAGGGATCCATGATCTATGGGAGAATAGGCTAAGAAACCCACAAATATTTTATGCAAGCATTTGACACATTTGATCACTTCAAGTGTCTAGACCTTACTAATAACATCCTAACATATTTTGATACTCTATTTCCTGAGTCAAGCGACCACAAATCCATTTCAAAGCATGTCATTTGATTATGCATAGATAATGAGTACAACTAAATAGTAAACCAAAAAAGTACCTTATCCTCTTGTTATTTATATTAATGTGATGTATAATAGTTAATATTTTAGCATTAAGATATGTGTATTTTATGTTATATATTATGTAATATTCATTTCAATAGTTTTATACTTGTTTAGATCATTAAATCTGAAATAAGTTAAAACATTTTGGTGAAATTGACCATTCTTTTGAGTGATAAAACCCTAGTTTCCTATAGGGTTTAACCCTTCCTTCTTAGGGTTTCATGTCTTTCCTCCATTAGGGTTTGAATATAATCTCTAGTATTCCTTTAAGTTCACATAATCATAATGGGAAATATAACTCATGTGGATGTTAATAAAGGAATTGGTATACTAATTTTCATGATAGGTTTGATGATATATACCAAAGGGAATTAACTTAATATTTTAAAAATAATCCACCCATGATTGATATATAATTACATCTAACTAGAGATGAACATAAAAATAATTCTAATGTGACCAGATATGATGAACTGCATGAAGCCTTCAATGATACTAATTTACCTTTTAGAGGTAACAAGTATATAATAGTTGTTTAAACAACTACTCATACTATTATTATTAATATGTCTACTCCTATCGTTACACATGTTAAATGCCCACTCATAATGTGGAGGAAACATAAAGTAATCCTCATTTTTTTTTCTATCCCTACATAACATACTTTTTTACCTCCTAGGATGGCTACTTTGTTGACATTATCCATGACTACATAATTTTCTATGCTTAATTCTCAATCCCTTATATAAACTATCATTGATGTCAAAGCTAAGGTTTTAAAATTAGAATAAGGTTCTTCTAGAGTGGGTCATTAAACTAATTCTCAAGCATTATAACATAAATTGATGGCCCTAGATATTTTAAATTACCCCCTACCCATATTATTTTTTGCACCTACTATCACATTATATGATGGTAAATGTGATCTAAAAAAACATATTATAGCCTTTTATGCAGCATTATTGGACTATGAAACCAATGATAAGTTGTTAACAAAGTTACTTCCAAAGATTCTTAAGGACTATGCTTTGTGATAGTTCTATGACCTTCATTTCCAATCATATCAAGCCTTCAATCATTTTGTTGATTAATTCTTAGCACACTTTTATAATAACATTAATGAAAATATGTTATGTGTTTAAATAATAAAACTTAAAAAGGACCCAATGAATACATCACTTATTATGGGCTTTACTACAATATTATGCTCTCTAAGACGATAAATCCTAGGGTTGATAATGATTTTAAAGATTGTTTTAACCTTTTAGGTTTAGCTTATGTAAATGATATGTTTTATTAAAGGGTTAAGTAGACTAAATTAGGGAAATAATATACATAAAATAACCACTAATTTGTTACAAAATTGACTATCTTTGAATTTATAAGAATAATAATAATAAATGCAAATAAAGACTTATCAAGAAAACACCTTATACAGATGATCTGAGTGCTGAAAATTTAGATGGAAGTAGGTCTAGGTGTCATCAACTACATCACTATGTCAGAACCCCTCCTAGATCATAGCACTATATTTATATATTAGTGCCATGTGGCTCCAGTGTATTGATATTGGAACTAATGTCCTTTGTGCAACACTGTATTGAACTATTGGGTGAACTTGTGTCTAGATTTTTTGGGTCTATTCATGCATGCATAAATTATGAAACTTTGTTTTATACATGTAATGACTGATTTATGATGCACACCCTAATACTCATTACAAGTAGGGTATTAATTGAAAAGTGTGTTCATTAGAAGGATAGGCTAGACATCTTCAACACCTCACTGTGAAGAGAGTTGCTTACATAGAAATACTCTAAGGAGGGATCAAGCCTAACATAGTTCTCCCCACCTAATTATTAGTGAAAGTAAAAGTCATTCTAGTATAATAGTGAAATTAAGTGCTTTGAGTGTGTTTGAGATTGTAAATCTAGAAAATTTGAGCTTAGGTCTATTGTCGATGGTAGTATGAAAAAGTATGGTAAAATAAGGATTATTAACCTTGATTTTAATCAGCTTATTGTTGACCAATTTTAACCCCCATGTCAAAATGGTCAAATCCTTTAGGTTGAATTTTTTTTAGGGTTATTCAAGATTGTATATGATTTGTAATTGTCATGTTATGGTCTTCATGTGGTCACATTAGTCATTGATTAGCATGGTTTGAGTTTTGGTCTCATGTGCACTTGTATAATCTCAAGGTCATTTATGATTCGTTGTGTTGTCAAGTTTGGTCAAAGGTTTCACATTGAGATGAGTCATTACATAATGTTTTTAATGTGTCTTTAAAGTCATTTATTCATGTATTAACCATTTATTATGTTCCTATGCACCACAAAGCCTCTTAGTCACCTTTTTAAGGCCAAAATGGATGAATTATATGTACCACGATAAAGTAAAAATATTTTAAGAAGTTTCAAAGCATACCTAATGTCATAGATGGTTATAAACTAATGAAACTTGCATTTCAATGCCTAAATTAAAAGAAATATTCCTTTATAGGTAGTTATGGTCACTTGTACACCCTTAAAGGATCTAATTTTAGGTGAAAATGGTTTCATAGAGTCTCTTTAGCTTATAAAGGTTAGATTCAAGCTTGGTATATAGATTTAGGTCTTGTAGATGCAGATAACTCTCTTTCCCCTCTATCATTGCCTTCACAAGATTAGAAAGACAAAATTCAAATACATGGTATGACCAAGAGAGAAAAAATTGGAGGCTAGAATTTTGGGAATGTTAGGGGTCCTATTAATATTTAATTTTGTGTCATTATTTTTCAAATTCATCCCTCTTCCTTGATGAACAATTGTTAAGAGTGCAAGGAGTTCATTATGCCTTATCTATTCAAGCAAGGTTTAATTTTGATTTTGTTTATTCACCTCAGAGTTTGATGGAGGAGAATGAATTTTGTGGTATGTTTTTAGACATAAAAAGAATCATTTAAATGGTTGTTTCATCAATCAACTCAAACTCACAATGTGTCTTTTTCAAAAGAACTAGTGTCTCAAGTGTATGGAACATATCATTCCAGTTGCAAGCATTTTGGTTAATTTGAAGTGTTTCCAATCTCTAAAGTTTCCAAGTGCCTCAATAATAATTGAAAATAATTTAATCTCATATAATCCATGTTTTCTCTCTCTAAGAATGGTTCTTACTATATAATTCATTCAAGAGATGTCAATGTCTTATTGTTTGGAAGTGTGTTATGTGCATGAATAGTCTCCTACATGACAAAAGCTGAACCTAGCCTAAATATCAATGGAGAAACCATGATATAATACAATAATGGAATTTTAAAAATTGAAAATATAAGATAATGAGAGTGATTCCAAGTATACTCTCAAATAAAAGGATAAAATGCATTTTAGCCGCCTATAAGTATACAGACTTATAGGTGGATAATCATGGACTATAGGTTTTAGGTTGAGAATGATAGATGGTAAAGAGGACCTTGAATTCATATTTAAACACTTAGTTATAATTAACTAATCTCATTGAAACATCAAATATTTTTAATGAACTCATAAGATCCAAATTTGGTATATAAGTCTTCCATATTAGTTGACTATATAAACAAACCTATACATACAGATGACAAATTTGAGATGGCATAATGTTTTGTTGAAGTCTAAAGTACTATTGAGAGGGTGATAGTAAATTGTAAAATAGTTGATACAATCTCTAAGCTTCAATACTCAAGGAATTGGTTGTCTCTAACAGTCTATCTAAGCAAAAGGTAGACCTACAGGTTCTAAACAAGTAGGTCCTCATTTAGACAAAAGGCTAATTTCCATCAAAAGAAGAATAGGTGTTAAAGTATGAATCCATAAAATAATGAGAGAAACAAACAAACAATGAAGACATATAATCCATCTGAGAGTCATATAATGTTGAAATGAATAATTTCAAAACCACTAAAAGAGTCTACAAACTTAACACTCATACATATGCATGTGTATGAGGATAAGAAGTTTGAAGCCTATGAATGCTATGAAGGCTAATAAGCTTGCAGATAAATGAAAAGACAATTTGTTGATATATAATATTTTCAAAGTTATTCAATGAATTTTAGACAAGTTCTAGCCTAAACAAAGTTAAGACTCTAAAATGACCATCTACAACCTTGTGTTACACATAGGCAAAAGAAAGTGTATATTGTGTAAAAGTGTAGGGTTTTGGGTCAAAGGAAAGGATCTAAGTTGTCAATATAGTGGTATTGGTGTTTGACCAATCAATTATTTTTGTTATAACCTTTAACTCCAAATTATAATCAAAGCTCTAAAATTGTAGTCAAATCCTAAATCACCACCTAAGAGTTTGCTAGGAAGAGCAAGTTAGTTTCAATCTTGAAGAGAAGGTAAACTGTACATAAATAGCATTGGATTTTATTTTAGTAGACAAAAAAGTGTATGAGGTCAGTTAAGATCAAAGTAAATAAGAAAATAATTAGAAGAAATGACCAAATTGGGGTCACTCAAACCCTGCATACACACAACCAAACAAACTTACATGTCTGCATATCTACAATGAAAACAATCTCCATGTTTTGAGAAATATTAAGTCATTGTGGAAGGAGGAAGGTCATATGGATGATATTATAATTCCAATATTACCTTATGTCCCTTAGAATCAAGTGATAAAAGGTGGATATGTTGAAAATCCTATTTAGGCCCGGTAAGCGTAACACTACATAGGCATACCTATGTGCATAGTCATAAGAAGGGTCGTCTAATGAAGGTGAAATTAAATTTTAGAGACATTGACAGGTTAGATAGTGTTATCAAAAACCATACAAGATCAAATACAGGCATATCAAGACCATAAAGTTCCATTTAGACTTATAAGATTACCTTGAGCTCTCCACATGTATGACAACAGTCCAGAACCAAACTTTCTTCTACTTGGTATGAATTTGACCTTGTGCATGTGACCCAATTGTTTTCATATATGATAAATTTTTACCTTCCTTAGGTTGAAAATTTGGTTGATAATTATTTTTTAATTCCTAGTTGGACCTTATGTTATAATAAGTTGTCAAAGGTAGATGTTGATCTTGTCAAATCTGAATTTGTAAATTTTCCTTCATGTAGTATCTAGAAACTCCAGCAATCATTGGCTCTTGTTTGAAGATTATTGATTCATTTTCATGCCTAAGGTAAGGACAATATCCTATAATAAAGGTATTCCATTTAAACTTTTATAGTTTCCTTACAATTGAGTTAGAACAAAGAAGTTTGCTAACACCCAAAAAAAATACTTTGCTTCTCACATACCTATTAGAAGACTTTTCTTGGGTCCAATTTACAATATAGAGGCACCAAGGAACGTATAATTTGTTTCATTCAATGGCCATATTAATTTATCACTTTATCACTATGATTACATTCTTATGTTAGCCATTAAAAGTGTGCCTTCATACATGGGAGAAGTTGCCACTACTATTGAACACATAAGAAACGTTGCCAACGTTTGAAACATACATAAAATCACTGAGAAAAATGTTGCCATCAAGTTGTTGGATGTATATTTAAAGGGTAATGCCCTTTATTGGTTTGTTATTTTGGCTCCCAACTCTATCAATACATGGGATTAGTTAGGTGACTCTTTGAGGAGATTTGAAGACAAATCTGATCACTTGTCTTTGATGAAATAGATAACTACAATAAAAAGAGCACCTCAAGAGGCCATAAAAGACTTCAACATAATATTCCAAAAATCTTGAGATAGGATCCCAATATTGCTAAGGCCTAGTGCACATCATAATTTTATTTATTACCTCAAAGATTTCAATAGTGACATATCTATTATGATTCATTCCATGGGAGGTGATACCTTTCCTAATGCCTATGAGGCTGCTATAAGGACTAAGAATTTCCTTATACATGCTATAAAAATAGCTCCTAGACCCCCATGCCTTTGTTTCCTAATGTTCAAAACCCTTTTCCAACTATTGCTCCTATCCCCACACCTAACCATAAGCAAGCTACCTCTAATTAACCAAGCAAGTCAAGAGAAGAAGATCTGATCATGGCTCTCAAAGAAGATAAAAGAGAGAAACAAAACCTCAATAGGGAATAAAAACAATATTAATAGAGATACCTTCAAGGTCCTTACCAGCCTTATCAATCTTATCAAAATTATAATACTCTTTCTACTTCAAAAACATTTGTACTTGTATAATAAAATCTTGTACAAGATAATGGAGAGTAGCCTTCATGGGACTAGACTTCACTCTTCCACTTATGAAAGTAAGACATTCAATCAAACCTATATGGCTCAACAAGGAACAATGCCTACTATGACTTAAGAAGAGATGCCTAGTGGAAGAGAGAACAATGGAGAAGATGCTCAATCAAATGCTACCTTGATGAACTACTACCAAGAAGACTCATGTGTAGTCAACTACCAATGCAAATTGAACATAGGATCAAACTTCTTAATTGTAAACACAAGGTCAAAGAAAAGAGTGGTTAAAGAAGTGCAAGGGACAAGTGGTGGTCCAAACATCAACTCTCAAGCCCCTCAAGGAGTAGGTTTTTCAAATAAAATACCTATGGATCAATTAAATCATAAATTTCAGATTTCTAAAGCTCCTTATATGCCTTTCCTATGCATCAAGTGACATAAGGTGGTGGTAGTGATATAACTAATAGAGGACATAATAAGGTTGGTATCTCTCCTATGAAAATTACTGAGGATATGAATAAAATTCATGTAAGAATACCAATGTGGGATACATTTTCCATTCATAGACAAAGAGACTTGCTCCAAAATGAGCTCTCCAATCTTAATGAATCACCTAGGCAACCTAATGAAAGAAGAGTAATTTTGACAAATAAACTGAAGACTAAATATGGGAAGCCAATAAAAATTGAAAGAATAGATAAACCTCATCCATTTTACCTATCCATCATCATTAGATACTCATTGGTCCATAATTTTTTTATTGATAGTGGAGCAAGTACATCAGTCATGCCCAAATAAGTAGCAAACAAGTTGAATTTGAAATATGAGTCACACTCCAAGGATGTTTTATAACTATATAGATCGGCTATCAAAATAGTTGACATCATCAAAGGTTTTTAGAGGACTCTTCATGATTTTACTATATTATCTTTCTCTCAAGATGTTGTGGTTGTGGATGTGCCACCTTAATTTGCCCTTTTCTTGTCAAGATAATTTATTGCTAATATTGAGGGGTACTTGACTTCAGATTGGTTTTATATGGAATTTATAACTAGGTATGGTGCTAAGGTCTCTATAAATTTTTGAAAATTTATCTAAGTTTCATGTGGAACCTTATGTATTTAATACATCAAACATGAACTTCACTATCAATGAAGAGGAAGACCATCCTAGTGACCAAGAATATTTGACACCTCTTGATGGCATAGATGACCTTCACCTTGATGAGTGAGGAGATAATAATTATTATTTTGATCCATACAAACTCATTGAAGAGATAAGTATGGGAACATATATCATTCATGAAGAAAGTAATGAGCTCCCTGAGGTAAGTTTTGATGGTCTTCTTCAACAAACTATATGGGGTAATTATTTTTTGCATATGGATGATGATGATGTTACAAGTGTACTAGAGCATGATACTAAAGAAGAACATATAGTTATAAATACTAAAGAAGAATATATTCATGAATATGACACCCAAGGAAGGTGTGATGATCTATGGTAGTAGTACCAAGCCATAATTCAAGAGTTTGAACAAGTGGGCCTACTTTTCCCCAAAAGAGATATGGGCTTGATGATGAGGTCCATGATGGACCTAATGAGAAAAAATAAGAATGTGAGATCCAAATCAAGTAGAAGGAAGCATTGGAGGAATGTGAACAGGTCAAGCTAGAAGTTTATGATAGTGAGGAGAAGCATTGACATCAAGTTTATCTTGAATCACTTGTAGATGTGTTTGGCAAGAAAGAAGGCAAGTTTGATGATTCTATACACTAAGTGTGTCATATTACAAATGAAGGTGAAGTTGGGAAAAGTTTCATGATCCTTAAAGAGTAGATTGAGAACTACCACGTGAGCATAAAAGAGACCGAGTAGGCTACAATGTCAAGAAAGTCTATAGAAGAGCTAAAAGGATCATTCAAAGGAGTCTCTAGTGACGAATTTGTATCTAGAAAAGGTTTCAAGAGTGTTAATTAGTTTAATTACCTTCATAAACAAGTTTTATTTGACAAACATTCATCATATGATGGTTTATTCTCATGAATTAGTAGTGATTCTAGAAATATTGTTTCTAATCCTAGTTGAATCAAGAGGAGCTATTTCACCACCTCAAACTTATTTTAAGGTCTTTTACATAATAAGTTAGGTGTGTTGTTTTGAGTGAGTTTGTTTTTGTGTACTTTCCCTAAATGACTTTTTGATAGTTTGTTTGCTTCTTATTTCATGGTTTGGTATGGGTTAGAGTTTTTAAAGGCATGCCAATTTTAGTTTGCAGCTTAAGAGTAACTCCATTTCCTAATGGGAGGATAAGGCCACTAATTTTTTAGCATTACAGGCATGTTACCCATATGAATTATTAATTTTTTGAATAATTTTGACCTTCAAGTTAAAGTGGTCGACCCATATCAGGTTAAAACTTTTTGTAGGGTTATTCAATCTTGTATATGGTCTTGTAATTGTCATGATATGGTCTTCATGTGATCACATTACTCATTGATTAGCATGCTTTGAGTTTTGTTCTCACATGAACTTATATAGTCTCAAGGTAATTTATGAGTCATGTTGTTTTCAAGTGTGGTCAAAGTGTTTATAATTGGGATGAGTTATTAAATATGGGTTTTGATGTGTCTTGAAAGTCATATATTCATGTATTAACCTTTTATTATGTTCTTATGCACCATAAAGTTTATTAGTCACATTTTTTAGGCCAAAATGGATGAATTTTATGTACATGAAAAAGGAAAAAAATTTAAATAAGTTTCATAATGTACCTAATGTTAGAACCTGATGAAACTTGTAGTTCAATGCCTAAATTGAGAGAAATACTACTTTATAGGTAGTTATGGGAACTTGTATGGCCTTAAAGGATCTAATTTTAGGTGAAAATAGTTTTAGAGAGTCTCTTCAGATTCCATAGGTTAAATTAAACCTTAGGATCAAGTTTCAAGTCTCATAGATGCATATAACTCTCTCTCTCCTCTATCACTACCTTCACAAGCTCAAAAAGACAAAATCCAAATGCATGGTACAGTCAGGAGAGAGAAATCTAGAGGTTAGAATTTTGGGGAATGTTAGGGGTACTATTAAGATTTAATTTTGTGTCATTATTTTCTATATCCATCCCTCCTCCTTTATTAACAATATTTAAGAGTCCAAGGAGGTCATTATTCCTTGTCTATTTAAGCATGGTCTAATTTTACTTCTATTCTTCACCTCAAAGTTTGATGAATGAAAATGAATTTTTTAGACATTTTGAAAGGTCAAAATATTCATTTAAATGTTGTTTTAATCAATCAAATCAACCTCATGTGGTTTCTTCTTCAAAATAACTAATGTCTCAAGTGTATGGAACATATCATTCTAGCTACAATCAATTTGGTTGATTTGAAGTGTTTCCACTCTCAAAAGTTTCCAAGTGATTCAATATTCATTAAAAATTATTAAATTTTAGATAATCCATGTTTTATGTCTTTTAAAATGGTTCTTAGAAGATAATTCATTCAAGAGGTGTCAATGTCTTACTCTTTAGAAGTATGGTCTATGCATGAACAATCTCCTAAAGATATAAGCTAAAACTATCCTAAATAGCAATGGATAAACTATGATATTATACAAGAATGGCATTATAAAAATTTAAAATACAAGGTAATGAGAGTGAGGTCTAATTATACTCTCAAATAAAGGGTTAAAATGTGTTTTAGCCACCTACAAGTCTACAGACTTGTAGGTGGACAATCCTGGACTATATATCTCAGGTTGAGAATGTTCAAATAGTGAAGAAGAATTGAATTCACATTTAACCAATCATTTGGCCTTAACTAATATCATTTAATCATAAAATATTATGAATGAACTCATGGGCTCCAACTTTCATATATAAGTCTTGCATATGAGTTGACTATATAAACAAACTTATACATCAAATGGAAAATTTGAGATGGCATAATGTTTAGTTGAAGTCTACAAGAATATTAAGAGGGTGATAGTAAATTTACAAATATTTGATAAAATATCCAAGATTTAAGACTCAAGGAATTGGTTATCTCTAATAATCTATCTAAGCAAAAGGCAGGCCTACAAGTTCTAAACTTGTAGGTCCTCATTTGGACAAAAGGCTAATTACCATCAAAAGAAGAATAGGTGTTAAATCATGAATCTATACAATAATTAGAAAAGGAACAAAATAATGAAGACATATAAGCAATTTTAGAGTCATATAATATTCAAATTACTAATGTCAAAACCATTAAAAGAGTCTATAGGCTTAACACCCATACATAGGCCTACGTATGAGGATAAGAAGTTTCAATCCTATGAATGTTATGAAGGCTAGTAATATTTAAGATCAATGAAAAGATAATTTATTTAGATACAATATTTTCAAAGTGATTCAATTATTTTTAAATAATATTTAAGCCTAAACGTAGTCAAGACTCCAAAATGACCATCTATAGCCTTGTGTTAAACACAAGCAAAAGAGAGTGTATATTGTGTGAGGTGTAGGGTTTTGGGTCAAAGGAAAAGTTATAAGTTGTCAATACATTGATATTGGTATTTTAATGATAAATTATTTATGTTATAACTTTGAACTCTAAATTACAACCAAATTTCCAAAATTGGAGTCAAATCTTATATTACCACCTATGAGTTTGCTAGGAAGAGTAGGTAGTTTCAATCTTGAAGAGAAGGTAGAGTATACATAAAGAACATTGGAGTTTAATTAAATATATATAAAAGTGTATAAGGTCATCTAAGATCAAATTAAATAATAATATAATAATAAGAAATGACTAAACAAGGGTCACTCAAACCCTACATACACACAACTAAACAAACCTATAGATTTGCATGCCTAGAATGAAAATAATATTTATGTTTTGATAAGTATTAGGTCACTATGGAAGGAGGAAGGTCATATTTATTATTTTATAATGCCAATATGACCTTATATCCCTCATATTCAAGTGACAAGGGGTGGAGATGTTTAAAATCCTATTTAAGCCTGATAAGCCTAACACTACATAGGCATACCTATGTGTATGGTCATAATAAGTGTGGTATGATGAAGTTTAAATGAAAGTTTAGAGATATTGAGAGGTTGGATATGTAATTCTCAAAAAAATTCCCTAAAAACTATGATTTTTTTCTTGTTTTATTATTGTTTAATTATGCACTGTGGTTACTTAACATTTAACTATTTTGATTTGGTCCAAGTAAGTGCAACACACATAATTATTATGAAATTTATTTAATAAATTTTCTTTAAACCAAGGGTCATATATAATATTATATTAAAAGAGTAAGAGGTTAAAATAAATTCAACTATTAATATCTTGATTAAGGAAGTGAGAAAAGTCACAATATTAAGAAGTACTAAATTATTATTTCTTAATTTAAAGGACCAAAAGTTTATTCACACATAACCCAGTCATCACTCAAGTGAAATGAAATGAGGTTGAACATCAATTAATTAACACATAGTTATTACTTCAAGGTTTATGAAGGGAGAGTCATCCAGCACTATACATCCCTACACTTAAGGCACTCAAGGTAAGGGAACTAGCCAATTTAAGTGAAATAGTTGAATAAAATCATACAATGATCAAATTCAAACTTAAATTAGGATTAAACATATATATCCAACTAAATATGTATGAGCCCAACATAAAATAATAATATGAACATCCCTCACCTATCCTAATAACCTAGACCTAATTCCCACTCCATAACTTGGGTAGTCTACATATCCACTCCATGGAATTAGGGTATGATGTAGTTCTCCTCACACTTGTGATGGCCTCCTCCATGAGACATCATCACCAAATAAGAGTTGGTGATGTAATCCAAGGGAACTAGTACATCACTCAAGTGAGCTTCAAAAGCTATGGTAATCTATTCTAATAAATGACACAACTTAAGGTCGCTAATAATTATCTATGATATCATGAAGTGCAAGTACCTACCTAAGTACTTTCACATAGTGTCGTAATTAGAATAGACATGACTAGTAACTTATATCCTCTTATTTCAATTTTTTAAATGACTCTATAATCTCTGAATCATGTTATTTTAATAAACTTCATCCCTTAAATGAACCTCAAAAGGTGTCCACGATTAATACTAGAGATAAAAAATTCAAGACTAAAAAATTAACAAGGTCACATCCACAATAGATAATCAAATAGAAAAACATACTGCTAAAATTGGTGATATATACATGTACAAGAAAATATACCATACCATTTGTGCTTAACCAGGCATACTAAGAATTAGATATTTTGATAATTTTTCATAATAATACACAAAATCTATAAGTTAATTGACTCTATTAGGAGTACATCCTAAGGGTTATTTTCCTAAACACTATTCTCAAAAAACATTCTCAATTTAATTGATAACACCTACACTAATATATGTCCTAAAGGTTAGTTCTCTAAGCCCACACCCACTCCCAAGGCTACCTACATATCTATGGTGATCACATCATGCATAGAATTAGGCCTAGCTTTAGTTTACCTATTCCTAATGAGTGTTATTTTAGATATGAAGAAAATCAAACTTCACCAATCATTTACATGCCTAAGTAAAATATTGTTAGCCCTTGTAGGTGAGTCTACAACTACTAATTGATGCAAGTGTAGCTATATACTACTAAGTATTGCATGTACCTACCTTCACATGGGAAATATTAACAAACATAAAACTAAGCTTGAATGTAGAAACCAAGACTCATTCTAAGATTTTAAACCAAAAGGGCTCAAATAGGCACTATCCTAGGTCCACCCACTAGTAACTAAAGTCAAACATAAACATTTGCAGTTGAGGTCTAAAATTCAAACTAAGTAAATGAGATATTTTATAATGAGGAGAAAGAATCATTATTTAATAAACTATTACATGTTGACTTTAATTACCTAGAAA